>OY293312.1:16577435-16843733 GCA_958502075.1 Orchestes rusci | reverse complement strand
AAACGTGCAAACTGCGATTAATTTTGCTGAAATAAACATCCTGCATCACAGTATTTTCAAGTACGCAGAGCTAAGAAATATAATTGTCGACCTTAACCCAACAACTCGTATTCCCTTCAATAACATCATCAAATACTACGAAGTAGCTCACGCAGACGTCGTCATTAAGAATGACATCATTGTTTTCTACGTCGCCATACCTTTAATATCAAATATCCCATATATACTCTATCGTATATATCCAATACCGATTGAACACAAAATCTCCATTGTCAATAACCCTTATCTACTGAATCAATGATTTGGAATTGAGTAAAATCCATAGAAATTTAAAATTTCGACAGTTGACATGGTTAAAATCGTATATTGAACATAACAATAAATTAAGAACTAACGCGACAACAACATTTGAAACAAATCTTTTCAAACTATACAATAATGCTGTTTTTGGTAAAACGATGGAGAACATCGAATTAAATTATGTACCATTAAACCGATAAAATTTACGAGTATGTTCTATTATTTTGATATGCTTGCATATTGCAGTGGAACAAGACACCATTGTTCTCTGAATCTCTTTACACATATTCCGATGTGAACAAGCATTAATTGTCGTCTAGCTGTCTACTTTGAGTGGGAATCATTTTCCACAACAGGTAATCCTATGACATCATATACAAAGCGCTCCGTCAATACTTTTTTGAAATGTGGTCGAACAAAATTAGTCAATTGATTCAACAGCATAACGTCGTAATAAGACATAATCGGGTAAGTGTATCTAAAATTTAAGTTTTTTTTTATTTTGATAATTTTTCAATGAACATTTATCATTTTCAAAATTATCTTATTTTTGTTTGATTTTCTCTAGAACCTATCCATCATGAAGATCATCGCAATGCAGGGCTTCAAAGTGTATCTAAAATTTAAGTTTTTTTTTATTTTGATAATTTTTCAATGAACATTTATCATTTTCAAAATTATCTTATTTTTGTTTGATTTTCTCTAGAACCTATCCATCATGAAGATCATCGCAATGCAGGGCTTCAATTTGGCACAAGAGTTCAAAGTCAAGGAGCTATCAATCTTTATATGAAAAGATCAATTATTAGTTCTTGTATCATCGTAAAAGTAATTTTTCATGTACCCTATGTTCCTCAAGTACCTGCGATTATGTACTTTGGATAGAATCTGTATTCCTGAAAATATATGATTTTATTTAACAGTAAAAATGCTTTCAAAAGCTGTTTTCGGTACGATAAACGGTTCCGCAGATATTCGCAAGAAAAGATTTCTGTTTCTCAATTACAACACCTTGAATCTCTAAAATGATGAATTTGAGGAAATTAACATGCAATCATGATAATATTATATTAAAAAAATATTGGTTGACTTGGACACGGATTTTTTTTCTTATCACATATTTATATTTTATCATGCATATTAGATTTGATTATCAAAATAGTAATTCCAAGTCCGGTTGTCCTCGTGCTCTGCAGTAGCGGCTACATACTGGATAGCAAGAGGTCGCCGCCCCGACTAAACGCAAACTACATCTTTTTGTACTTCCAGTATCAATCAAAAACTTAGCGTTGAGTTGGGGTATTATTATGTGTGGTAAAGTTGATGAAATATTATTTAAATGTATTAAATTTTTTCGTTCTGAAAACTGTCCAAGGTAAAATTTCCATCATGCATATTATATGGATGAGTGTTATCTACATGTTTCAATGGTTCATTGTCAGTACAATGGTTTCTGTTTTTATTTTGTGAGTCGGCATTACCGTTTCCTATGAATGAGTCATAAGAGTTGACCTCAGGGTTATCTGCTAGTGACGCATTTTCTTGATAATTAATTTCCGCAAAATTTAAGGGTTGATTATTTCTTTTCACAAAACTTGAAAAAGATGATGTGTCCATTGGTTCCGGCTGATTAGAATTAAATTGATTGTGTCCCACATTTTGAGATGGTGGTTTAAAAACTGGTCTCTGAAAATTCCTCTGTTGCGAATAACTTGGTTGAAATTGATTTCTATTAAATGCAAAATGCAATGGGAATATGTTGAGTATTAAGTCGTTGGTGAGTATGTTTTTGCAATTTTGAATCTAAAATCTCCTCATTCGTAACAATATAAATGTTACTTCTTCAAGTATTGAATCAATAGTACGCGAAATCTATATCAACGATTAGCTCAAAAACTATGAAGAAATCTACATCTCAATCGCAGCTCACCAACGCCATCTAATCATTCTTGTAGCAAACGTTTAAAGAATTAAATCATTATTAAATAAAGTACGTACCAAACACCTATCTACTTTGAGTGGGAATCATTTTCCACAACAAGCAACCTTATGACGTCATACACAGCGTCATCGATTGGATATGCGCTTCAAACGTCATCTAATTCCAATACGCTAGGTTTCTGTGACGTCATGACGTCAGCTGTCAGACGAAAATATCCAAACAAACTATTTTTTATTACCTCAAAAGCTGACTTTCCACTCGGCTAATCAAATACGCACTAACGGGACACACGATATATGTAATACACCCAAAAATATAGTCCAAAGAAGTCAAAATTAAACACAAACACTGATTTCAAACTCAGAATCAAATGTCAAAAAAGCTTGTTTGGATACCAAATTCGGCCACGACCAATCATATGGTGCCTGTGACGTTTTCAAAAACGTCGCGTATAGCAAACGATGAAGCGTACGCGCTATATTACAAGATTTGAAACTGTTCTTGGCATTCTTCACGAATTACTCGAAGATCAGATTGAACAGATCAATGTTTTCAAGGTTATTTAATCTCTTTATAGCAGATCTGCATGCATAGAACCCCAATGTTTGAAGGAAATTATGTACTATGAACCCTCGTATGAACTCAATAAAATTATTGATGATTTGAATAAAATTTACGAAAATGAGTATGTTTTTCGATGTTTCGAGGTGCTAATAGATGCATTTTGCAGTGGAATTACAGAAAACAAGGCACCATTGTTTATTGAATCACGTGTAACCGATGTGGTCATTGTTATATTAATAAATTGCATGGTTTGCAATCTGGTTCGGAACGACAAAGGATGTGTGTTTCTATTAGTTCAGTCTATTCAAAGCCTTGGTCGAAGAACATCAGTAATAACATCTGTGATCATTGTGTGTGAGGAGGTGTGTTAAGAGCGTTATATAAAAGGTAGGTAAATACTTTTTTAAAAAATAATTATTTAATAGAATTTGTTTGTTATCATAGCATGGACCTTTCTACTGTTAATGCGGTGTGCTTGGCTCAAAACGACAAGCCTGTGAAGAAGCTTCAAAACCTTCCGCTTAACATCCCTCAACAAATTGTTGCTGGGAAAAAAACCAATGGCGTATTCGGGGAGTGCTTACTCCTGGAATTGGAAGAGAGCGTTGTCTTTCTCCCAAAACGAGTGACATCAATTTTGGAAAAGAACCTCGAAGATCTTGCTGGAGGGGAGTATGCTCTTGTCTTTCGGGGGTTGAAGGACGTCAGAAAGCCTAATCCACAGACCCTGTTTGAGCTCGTTAAGCACCCAGCAGCCGACAGCAACTAGTTTAAGGTAGTTGTATTTTTTTTAACCATGTTATACTTGCTGAAAAGCTGCAAATATAATTTTATTTTTGAAGAATTCTCTAAAGTTTGAAATGTGGTCGAACAAAATTAGTCAATTGATTCAACAGCATAACGTCGTAATAAGACATAATCGGGTTAGTGTATCTAAAATTTAAGTTTTTTTTAATTTTGATAATTTTCCAATGAACACCATTTATCATTTTCAAAATTATCTTATTCTTGTTTGATTTTTTCTAGAACCTATCCATCATGAAGATCATCGCAAAGCAGGGCTTCAATTTGGCACAAGAGTTCAAAGTCAAGGAGCTATCAATCTTTATATGAAAAGATCAATATATTTTTAATTTTTTATGTACCCTATGTTCCTCAAGTACCTGCGATTATGTACTTTGGATAGAATCTGTATTCCTGAAAATATATGATTTTTTGAAGTGTCTTTATGTGTTTAATTTATTCGATTGGATATGCAATGGGAATATATGGTGAGTATGTCTGTTTTTCAATTCATGGGTATATGGTGGGTATGTCTGTTTTTCAATTTTTTGAATCTAAAATTTTTCCAAATATTATAGTGACTATGTTTGTTTTTCAATTTTGAATATATCTAAAATCTCCTCATTCGTAAATAAATTATGCTTTTTTCAACTATTGAATCAATAGTACGCGTCATCAACGATTAGCTAAAAAAAAAACTATGAAGAAATCTACATCTCCATCGCAGCTCACCAACGCCATCTAATTATTCTAACAGGGTGTTCCATCAAAAAAAAAAAACTCAGCTCATCAACGCCATCTAATCATTCTTATAGCAAACGATTAAAGAATCAAATAGTACGCACCAAACACGTGTCTAGTGGGAATCATTCAACAGGCAACCCTATGACGCCATACACAGCATCATCGATTCGCAATTCCTGCTTCAAACGCCATTAAAAATCGCAGCTCAGCAACGTCATCTAATAATTCTATAATAGCAAACGATCAAAGAATCGAAGCGCCATCTCAACAACTACAAAGTCCTAAAACCTTAATTCCCAATACCCCCGTACCCCCATCAAGCCTTCAAACTATCTACGAAGCGCAGGGGGGCCCGAATACCCCCGTCCCCCCATCCCAAACTATCCACGAAGCGCAGGGGGGCTCGAATACCCCCTAACAAAACACAGTGGGAATCATTCAACAGGCAACCCTATGACGTCATACACAGCGATTCGCAATTCCTGTCCCCCCATCCCAAACTTGCTAGCAGGGGGGCTCGAATTTCCCCACAACGAAACCACACACACAATACAAGACCAAAACACACCGAAACGGTATCTAAAATTTTGTATAAATTCCTATGACTCAGGTGGCATAGGTACCCCCGTCCCCCCATCAAACTATCTCCACGAGCAGGGGGGCTCGAAACCACACACAATTTAAGACAAGACCAAAACACACCGCAACTGAACTACAAATCTACATTCTATTTTAGGCACCTTGTTAGCGTATTGGTTAAGACTGTCACGTACAAATCCAAAGGACGTGAGTTCAATTCTCGCTATGGCGGATTTTTTTTTCAGGCGATCATCGGGGTAGCAACTGAACCACAAATCTACATTATATTTTAGGCACCTTGTTAGCGTATTGGTTTAGACCGTCACGTACAAATCCAAAGGATATGGGTTCGAATCTCGCTATCGGAAAATCTTTTTTCAGACTTAATCTAACCTCCACACCCCCCAATCCCCCCATCCTGAACCCAGGAACCAAGCTATAAAAAATCCCCTGTCAAAGCTGTCATCTGTCAAAGCTGTCATCTGTCAAAGCTGTCAAGATCGAAGCGTTATGTCAACTGTCAAGATCGAGATCGAGCGACGTTGCCAGATGAGCAGTCTTCGAGCGACGTTGCCAGATTCATCAAAAATTCCCTGAAATCTAGGGAAAAGTCAAAAATATGCCTCGCCCACTTGAGCGCTTTGAGGTTATGGTCGAGAAGTGAGCCAGAAGCCTCCCTGTTTATCTACTGCTATATCTGTGTAGCTAATTGAAAATATTTTTTTTCTGGCACAACCACTTATCTCAGCAAAATTTTTCAACAGAGAGGAAAACTCCCCAATACTTTTAGATAAAGACATCTGCATTATCAAAAAGACAATGCCAAAAAAAAATCAAAAGAAATAACCACATTTGACGTAACCCTTATAGTACTGCCAGTTAGTTACAACCGGTCGCTATAGAAACAAAAAACGTAATTTAATGGTCCAAGACTAGGTAGCAAAAGTTATCAAAATCGATTTGCACGTTTTTGAAAAATGTAGGAAAAACCAAAATCTTTTTGAATCTTTGACGCCCTCTGTAGCAATTTTGGATATAGGTAAGTTTGCCTGGATCGCCTTATTTTTAGTTCAGGAGTTTATGGTTAAGCGTTTAACTTCATATCTTTGGAACGCGCACTTCAATTGTTTT
Organism: Orchestes rusci; assembly: GCA_958502075.1. NCBI lineage: Eukaryota > Metazoa > Arthropoda > Insecta > Coleoptera > Curculionidae > Orchestes > Orchestes rusci. Next base: position 16,837,690 of record OY293312.1, on the reverse strand, counting down.
TTTTTTGATAAGGTAGTGTGAACGTATTTGATGTTACCTACAACATTTGTCTCGACACTATTTTTCGTAACTTGAAAGATGACAATGTTTTAAGGGGTTCTAGTTTTCGCGTGACCACCCTGTACCTACAAAATTTCAAAAACATATCGAAGGCCATCTATAAAATTTAAAAAAAAACAACAATTTTTTTTCAATCTCCAACACCCTGTGTATACAAAATAAAGCGATTTTGGACCTACATTGATACGCACTTTTTTCACAAAATCTCTCAACGATGCAAGATCATGACTGCGGTATTAACAGACAACCATGGTTTTATTTTCTGCGTTTATCTCTGCTTCTTGGAGCTTCTCCGTCATCCCTATCTAGTATTTTTACATTTTGTGACTTCGAAACAAAGTTGAGATTCTCCAAAGCTATACCTACCTTCTACAATAATCAATTTTATCATTGTGTCATAGTCATAATTTAGTAAATTTGCTACTTCTGCCGTAAAATGGTAGATATTGTACTTACTATCAAAAATTATCGTTTTTTCTTTCTTTCGGCACTTTTATAGAAAAAAAATCATCTCATTTTTGAGGTAATTGGCTAAAATAGTACATTTTGTATCAAGGGCGGAAAGTAGATGATTTTGACGAGGGTATAAGTAGCAGCACGAGCGAAGCGAGGGCAGATATTAGCCGAGTCAAAATCAACTTTCGTCCGTGGTGCAAACAGTTCTTTTTGTACAACCAGTTTGTAATCATTAAAAATTCAAAATAAAATAATAAATATGAAAATCAAAAATGAATAATCGATACACTGCACTACACTGCTGACAAGTCAGACAACTGACAAGTGACAACTGTCAATCATGGTTACAATATAGGTGTGTTCCCGTATTCTTTTGTGGTGCGGTTTCATTGCCACCGAGATTGTCACGTGATTAGTTCCTTCTAGTATGCTAGACTGTCACGTGGTTATTATTTTCAGAGGCGGAACCGTTGCTAAGCGACCTACTTTTGCGCCCGCGGGCGCGAAAGTACTTTTAGGCCCGGCTGCCAAAATTAGCGACTTTCCGCCTGCTTTGCATGCATTAAAAAGTGAACTTTACGTGTAGGTTGTACAAAATAGTACATTTTGTATCAAGGGCGGAAAGTAGCGAGTTAAAATCAACTTTCGTCCGTGATGCAAACAGTTCTTTTTGTACAACCAGTTTGTGATCATTTGAAAAAAAATAATTATGAAAATCAAAAATAAATAATCGATACACTGCACTATACTGCTGACAATTCAGACAACTGACAAGTGACAACTGTCAATCATGGTTACAATATACGTGTGTTCCCGTATTCTTTTGTGGTGCGGATTCCTTGCCACCGAGATTGTCACGTGATCAGTTTCTTCTAGTATGCTAGACTGTCACGTGGTTATTATATTTAGAGGCTTTGGGATCCAAGGAACCGTTGCTAAGTGACCTACTTTTGCGCCCGCGGGCGCGAAAGTACTTTTAGGCCCGGCTGCCAAAATAAGCGACTTTCCGCCGGCTTTGCATGCATTGAAAAGTGAACTTTACGTGTAGGTTGTACAAAAAGGTATTAAACAATACTTCAACTTTCACTACAGACACCCGCGTAGAAATGATAATAATATATTGGATAGAGTGATACGCTGGTCTAAATAAATAGACTTTCTTCTTGACTTAGCAACATTTTCTTTTCCAATAACGTCTTGGTTACATTTGTCGTGTTTCTATCTGTACGTTTATTGTCTAGAAAACTTACTCATTAAATTCAATTGAAATGTCAATAATCCAAAAATCTTTGTTTCAGGTGAAGAATATGTGCAGCATGTTATGTATGAAAGGACTAACTGCAAGAAATGGGTGACAGCCAACAAAGATTTCACGAAATTCAGAAACAACCAGACTATACATATAATACTGGTACGAAACGATAATAATCAATGACGAATTTAATACCCGTTTTCATATTTTATCGAACTGAAATAGTTTTTTTTATGATTAAAATATACTCCAGAAGGCTGGTTTCTGTCTATAGAAGCTAAGGAAAATGTTGATTCAAACGTTATTCTCCACAAGTTCATGAAAATACAAATGTCGAAAGTTGTATTTTCAAAAAAATGCGGATAACGCGGCAGAGTTGAAATTCGGAAAGAGATCGAAATCTATAAAATCATCAATTTTAAAAACTGTCTGATTCTTTACTAAAATATTATTCGTATCTCAGTGTTTTTGCAGTTGTCTATTCACTTCAATCTCCAAGACTTTCTCATAACTTTCCACAGTATTCATGGGCCCAAATTCGTTGTACTGATTTGTACCCTGTATCTTCGGGACAGGAGTTATGGTAGACTCCTTCCATTTATCGGGAAAGTCACCATTTGACAGTGATGTATTTATAACGTCCAACAAGCGATTTCCAATGACCAGACATGCATCACAAAGAATATTCTTAGAGATTCCACTCGCTCCACCTCCAACATTTTTCATATCCCTTAAAATATCCTTTATGCCACGCATAATCAATGGATCAAACAGGGAAAATTTCTTATGTATATGCGGTGTTGTAAAAACAATGTCATCTGGTTGGACTACGGGTATACACCTTACAATATCATCAATACTTTTTACGAAGTATTTATTGAACTCCTGGGCTATATGATACTCCTGCAATTTTTGGCTTTCAAATTTGATTTCAACCGATGTCGAGCGATTCTTCTCAGGAAGTAACCTCTTCAAGTTTCTCCACATTTCACGTGCATTATTTTTATTTTTATCAATTGATTCAAGATAATATCGTTCCTTCTCTAATTTAATCTGTCTGACTATATCATTCCGAACTCGCTTGTATTCTTCCCACGCTCCCTCAACATTCCCTCTTGTGGCTCTAACATACAATAGGAAAGTTAACTAATTTTTTAATTTTACAAAAATCAATGGTTCTGAGGATACAAAGTCGCATAGCAATCATAAAAACTCTTTAAAAGTATTTTTTCCTTGAAAAAAAGTGAGAAAAAAATATTCTTTTTGGCGAGGCTAGAAAACGACCCTTGCGACGAGGCTACCACGTATGACGTCAGCAGTCTTACGTTCGGCTTGCCTACTGTAGATTGTTCTGTTGGAACATAATTTGACCTCCAATAACTTTTTTGTTTGTTTATGGATTCCATTGATTTTTGAATATGATATTAGTCAATATGTTCTGGATGACACTCCGAAATGACGCTTTCGAATTTAGCCAGGATCGGACCTACGACATTTTTATCAAAATGTTGCATATGAGCTCGTTGCAAAAATGAACCACTCAACAGACCAACAGATTCTTTCAAAAAGGGCATTTGTAGGAAAAGGCGTCCGAAAAATATTTATCAATCAAATAATATCAATAATATAAATCAAATAATATCAACATTTTAGAATCTATGAGAAGATGTTTTTTTTTTTATTGGTATGATGATGATGGTGCTTGTCGGCAATTTAAAACTACTTCACTCCTGTATGGTCAATGCTTTCTTGAAACTTCATATAGCAACGTTGTTTGTTGAGAATTCGTAAAATTTTTGACATTTTGGGATTTGCTTGGTTGATTTTGAAAAAGTCGACATGGTTCTATCTTTGGATGATAAAATCTTGATTTAACGCTTATGAAAAAAAATATGGGTACACGAAAATGTCTCGCCCCTCCAAATTTTCAAGTAAAATTGAATTGAATATAATCTTTCAAAAAATTATCAATAATTGAAGTTTTAAAAAATTTCAGAAAAGAGTGGAACATTTGACCCTTTTCAACAAACCACTACGTTGCGGTGGAATCTCAATAAATCTTGATTAAAGTGTAGTGAAATATAGTCCTTATGTCGACAAGCACCATCACACAAAAAAAGACGTGGTTTCTCAAGTTCTTGTCTTAAAGTATTCATAGTTTCGAGAAACCTCTTCCCACAAATGCCCTTTTTAAAAAACATGACATTTGGTCTGTAAATAGCGCAGTTCGTTTTTGCAATGACCTTAAGTGCACCAATTTTATGAAAACGTCCCAAGACCGATACTTGCCACGATTCGAAACCTCAATTTCGAAGTATATAATGTAAGGTTTGTTTTCGAATTGGCGGCTTATAGGTAAATTGCGACAGATCTTTTTCTATCTATTTACATTCAATTCACCAAATACCCAATGTCAAATGACTGCCAAAGAAATAGTTTAACAGTAATGCACGTGATCAAAATCCATCTCATTGGAACGATCAAATGAACTTTATAATAAGAGCAAAATCAACATCATAACAAACCGCAAACAAACGGCGTAAAACGCCATTTTATCTAACCTCCAAATCCAGTCCTAATTTCTGCTTGCAGACTGCGATGTGACTCAGGCTTTCTTCAGAACATATTGACTAATATCATAATCATCATATTCAAAAATAATTAAAATCCATAAAAAAGTTATTCTGGGTCAAATTGTGTTTCAACTTGATTAGGCCCACAGTGTATTAGATAAGATTTAATCTGCATAGAAAGATGATAGTCTTCAAAAATGAAGTATATAGTAGCTGACCCCAGACTGTAAAAATGAAGTTATCACAAATAAGAAAAAAATGCTACGGTACTCATCCTACTGGTAAAATATGGGTAATTTTATTTTTGAATATGATCGATAATGTTGATCATCTTGGTTGATGTGCGGAGGAATCACAACTAAACAAACTTTATTCCGATAAGGAATTTAAAGAACAACTAAAAATGTTGGGTACCTAGTACCTACAGCGTACAGCACAAAACAAAATATTAGTTAACAATAAATTGTCAAAACGTGAGAAAAAATACAGTTTCATAATAAGTATTTTGTCCCACTATTGAGTCAGAAAGTCGGAAACTATAGTAACGACCACATCCGGAAAATCATTAGAATCAGCTTTTTGGAAACATTCGATCGTGCATATTTCCAAATCAATTTCACTCAATGATGTACCCAACACAATATAAGATACCGTGGACAATCGATTTGTGACGATAGAGGATGCTTTATTAGCACGAATTTATGAATAAACCCCTAAAAGCCAGTCGGTTTCTCGCGTACCCCGCTGCAAGACTAGTGACGTCAGAGAGCGTTTTGACCGTTTCAAATATTATTAATATGTATATCCCGATTTTATACTGAATGAATTATTGGATTTTCATCAAACTTCACAGATGTTATGATGGGATTATTTTCTCTAGTTTAATGATGGTTTGAGCTGTTTTAATTTTTTTGTGAACTTTCCTATTCATCTCTAACTTGCATGCTTTGTCTTACATTATCTGTTATCCAAGGCTTATTCAAAAACTGTTGTTTAATAATACATTTCTGCATGGGGCACATAACTTCCAGATTGTGAATGATATTCTCAACAAAAAGATCAGCCAATACATTCACATTTCCACTGATATCATTCCACGAAGCTCCAATTAAATGATCATGAACTTGTTCCATGTTGTAGTTCTTCATTTTTCGCCTATAAACTATCGTCTGATTGTCAACACTCCGTACCTGCCCAGGATGAATAGACAGAATCGAATGGTCCCCGATTTTGGGGGTTAGATATACATTCATAGGTAGATTTTTGTTATTTGTTATGACATAATCAATAAGGGTTTGGCTTCTGTTAGTGATGCGTGTCGGAGTATTGACGATCTGGGAAAAACCATTCAAATAAATGTGTGATAAAATTTTCTCACCATAAAAAGATGTTTTCAATAAATCAAAGTTAAAATCCCCCATAATTATGTTGACTCCCTGGAACCCACTGACACTGTCCATGTAGTCTTTAAAAAAGTCAACAAATTTTACATTTTCCGTCTGAGGTGGATGATACAAGACCGAACACAGATAATTTATCCTAAACAAGGAGAACTCGACAGACAATAACCAAACATAGTTCTGTTCACATATCACAATAGTCACCTTATACTTTAAGTCATTTCTTATCACTTCCCCCGTCCTCCTATTATTCGTTACACACTTTTCCACCCTGTAGCCATCAATGTCCAGTTCAACGGGTTCCACATCGGGGGACACATGGGTTTCCGACAAAAACACTAACCGGGGTTTCCAGTCATCAATTAACACTATTATGCTATCTTTGTTATTCAGGTAACCCTGACAATTAAGATAAAAAATGCTAGAGTTTAATGTCCATTTGGTATTTAATTGCTATTGCAAAAATTTATTTAAGCGGATTTTCTCAATACGTTTGTAAGTTTCACACTTATTAAAATCCCATACAGCATGCACAATGTCCAGTTTCATTCCGTATTTTTGATTAGACGTTACACAATTGATACACTCTAATGAACTGCTTTGACAATTTTTCGTATCATGATCTCCTGAACATTTTGCACAAGTTCCTCTCTCCTTACATTCTTTCTGTAGATGGCCATATTTATTGCACTTGTAACACCTGATTATTCCATATTCATTAAATACTCGATATCTACTCCAACCCAAATTCATTCTCTTCTTGCTTATGAGCGAGTTATAAGTGTTAGAGTCTAGTTCCATTTTTATATTGAATTTATTATTAGCAACGGTTGTTCTGCGCAATATTTTCATTTTGAATGTTTTGTTATTTGTATCCAAGTCATCTTGTTTGGACACTCTATTAATAATATCTACATCAGAAACACCATGCTCACATTGATCCACTCCCACTACTTTAATTCTATGCTCCTGAATTTTAGGTCTATCAACTTCATAATTCTCACCCAGTGTATCTTGATTGGCCGATTGCACCGTCGAGATCTCCTTTTCATTTCCACAGCTCAGTATCAGATGTCCCTCTTTTGTTGTTCGTCCCATGGTCATTCCAATTCCCAGCTCTCCCGGGTTAACCTTATCCTGAAGATCCGTTTTGATTTTGTTCACCCTTTTGTTTAATCAATAACACCTTACTATTGCTAGTTTGTTTAGCCACAGCAGATGCATACGATGTTTTTGGTACGTTTGAGGCAGAAGGATTGATAACATTCATTTCTTTTAATTGGGCTAATTCGAGTTTAAGGATTTTGTTTTCCGATAATACTTGATCCGTTTTTTCATTCAACTCATTTGTGGTCTTGACTAATAGTTTTAAAGTCGCATTTAGGGCATCAACCTGACTTTGGTCAAGGTTATCATCGACTCTACTTCTTTTTCTTGATCTGCCAATTAAATTTTCACCTTTGTTTTCCACCTGTGTATCCATTGACTTTAAATACTATAGACTGGGCATCCCATTCATAAAATGGTATTAGTCTTGACGCCAACATCACAATAAGTGCGAAAGAGACAACACTATGAGTGGAAAGAGATAAAACGAGGAATCCGAACCCATCGGGCAACACCGCATGAGAACATGTGATTCTTATAATACGTACGTCCGAACTCGATTTTCATCTGGAACAGCGGCGGCACATTTCGAGTCTCAACCGTTTTGTATGAAAAATATAAATGAATATTAATTTGGGTAGGTACCTATGTCGTTATTGTTATATGACAGTATATCACATTTTTGACTTTCTGAATCAATAAAAATTGAAATTTTCATAACATTAAAAATTTAATCTCCTGCTGTTCTTCCGACAATAATGAATTACGCTTCCGAATAAAATGACAACCAAAATACAAAATATATTTCGCCTTTCTTACATATCTCTAAGGCCATTTTACTCAATTTGCCATATGATTTTTGTTTTTGGAGACGGGAAACTGTATGGTCTGCCGGTGAGTCATGATTGGCAAGCTTCCCGGTTTTAAATATTTGATTCCATCAATGTCACGTAAATAGTCTTGTGGGTTAAAATGGGCCGAACACAAAAAGGGAGGTTTGATTCGAAGTCGGTCCTCGTCCATCCTCACCAAAGAACACCAAATATTTCGCAGCTCTTTATTTTTTGGAAATCTAAAATTGGATAACAAGAAAAAAATATAAAAAATAGGAAACAGCAACGTTTTACTTTTCTTGTTTCTAATACATAAGTATATGTACAGGCGAAAAGTATTATAAATAAATGGCCGAAAAACTATTTTTAACTATACCAAAATAATTATCAGTGCTGGAAAGTGAGAGGAGATAAATTCAAAGAAATATGGTGCAGGACACATACTAAACAAAGACCGCAAATATTGGTATACCTGCGAATTGAAGCAGGTAAGCAATATTGTTTATTGGTCTATTCTTCTTTAAATTAATGTCTAGACATAAATTTAATTTTGTATGTTTAGACATAAATTTGGCCCAAAAACTTTTATGTCTAGATATACATTCAAAGAAGTATGGGCAAATAAACAATACATAATGCGTAGGTACCCTGCTTCAATTTGCACGTACCAATATTTGCAGTTTCTATTCACTTTTCGCATTCTCCAGAAAATTAAACATTTTTTATATATCCTATACCTACCTTAAAAATAAAATTGCCATTTTTTCTGGCACGTTTTAAAATGTAAAGGTTTATTCGGAAGCCTTGGGAACAGGCAGTGGCGGGCCGTCACGGGGGCAAGGGGGGGCGCTCGCCCCCCCCGCCCCTATCAATAAATTTCCATTTGCGCCCTTTACGTATCGATACATTGATTTCATAATTAATTCATAAATTCACAAAATAAATAACATTAGGATCGTTGTTTAAGAATCGCTGAAATGATTGTTTGATAAGCACTGATATACAATGACAAGAAGGATACAATGACATCTTTCGCCACCAGTTGCAAGGCGAACAATGCTATCTCGTTCTCGTTCTACAAGCAAACAGTAGAAAGAGAAAAAGAGATGATTCGTGAGATGATTGCCTCCATAAGAAGTCTAGCTGAATTTTACTCGAATGATTTAACTACCAATTTGGTGGAAGAATATGTATCATTTGCAAGGTTCCTTCATGAAGTTAAGAAAGAAAACGATATTGAGACGGCGGAGATTCTTCCTTGAAAATAATTTGGAATCAACTTATCCCAATCTGTCAAAATTATTCCGAATTTATTTAACTCCAGGTGTCAGTAGCGCCACTGCAGAAAGGTCCTTTAGTTTAGTAGGCTAAAGCGCAAATAAAAACATATAACAGAAACACAATGTCAGAAATTCGCTCAAACAATTTAGCACTTTTGTCAATAGTCAGTCAGATAAATTGCCATTTTTGGATCAAGATATTTTATTAGAGAGGTTCAAAACCATCAAAACCCGTAGAATGCTACTATAGGTTATAGGTTCCAAGTACTGACGTAGGTTTTTTATTTGTATTGTATAACTCTAACCATTACATGTTTTGAAAGCTTTGTATTTCATTATTTCTAATTAGAAGAAATCTTTCCATACACCCGCCCCCAAAATCATTCGCCCCCTCGGAGTTACAGGTCACGGCCCGCCACTGGGAACAGGGTAAATACCTATCTATTTTCAACCATTGAACTTTAATTTAAAACTTTTTTCCAAACGTCAAATTAAAAAGTGAATTGCGGGGTCCATTTAGCTGTGCCCTGTACAAGGTTTTTTTATATATTAATTTAGACCCCCTTTATCTTTTTTATTTGACGTTTCTTGCAAAAATGTCCCTTCATAAAAGTCTATTGATTGGTTTCGAGCAAATTGTTGGAAAAACTATATTTCGCTTTAACAGGAAGAAAGACTGGGCGTCGTCAAAATTTTTAATTCTAATTGAAAGGTACAGGCAAAGAGGGCGATATGTCAAAAAGTTAATTTCGAGATAAACGCGAGGTTTTAAGAGCTCTAAAAAGTGATTATAATAATAATAATTGTAAAAGTAAGCATTCTTACTTAAGACTTCAACCTTATTGTAATAAAAAAAACGAAAATAAGACAGTTGAGGAAGTATCCAATAAATAATTCATCTTGACTGTGTATGAAATAATCGAGGAAATAATGGAATAGGTATTCAAGTAATATGAATATCCTTTCTTATTTGAGAACAATCGGTTCCTATTGCATAAAACACTACCATTCAGGCTTTTTTTCCAAATCAGTTTCATTTTTTCGTTGTTACCTATTCACGAATAAAAACAAACATTCAAACTTCCTAAAGATTGAAAAATCCTCATTTTCATGTATGAAATATGATGATGCCTACACTCTACACCACTGGATCCCTCTCCAGTCAATGCTCAATGCAAATTTGACACTTACCTGTGAATGGTGATTTCTGGATCCGAATGGTCCAGTTTTTGACACAGCAAGCACAATCTTACCATTTTTCACAAATAAAGTCACAATACAACACTTCACAAGCACGAAAGTAGAAGTTTTCAAGTTGAAACCCCATGGCATCACCGCAATACCTTCAAAATCGAAACCAGCTGTTTAAAGGCAGCGTTGCCGTGTACTAGGACTAATATTTACTATGTATCGCCTGTATCCAATGCACAAAAAATCATTATTTAATGAATGTTAGTAATTAAGCTTTGAGTAGCACAAAAATGTTTCACATTATTTATGATATGAAATAATATCATCTTTAGACACTATCACCGTTGTTCAACATTGAGTTGATTCACACGAAATCATGGTTGTAAATGTGTCTGATTATGCGATAATCTAGAATAGTGAACCTTGATGCACCTTCTTGAAAAATGAACAATACTCAATCCTCCTTAATTTTCATTGTATCATGTCTTATCAATCAATTTCGTACACAGAGGAATTTTCATTGATGAAGATTTGCCCAAATCGGCAACCGCGTCCAAAGCAGGTCAGTTTTCGGCGACGCAGATAGATATAACTCGACAAGGATAGCGATACAGTGAATTTCTCAAGACATACGTCCAAAATTGGATGATGGTGCCATTATTTTTGAAGGTTTCCTTCTCTAAAGCCTTATAAAACTCAATGTGTGTATCCATACAAAGCCGGCATTTCCATGTCGCTCGTTTCATGTGAAGACCACGGGAATCGATGTTTTCACATTTCCATGATAATAATTGTCGCATGAAATGTACGGAATAACGCTTTTTGAATCATCAAAAATAACTTTACACTTGAAACAAGTTGTCCCGCTATTTCCATCAGGATCATCTGGTACCGTCGCGGTCTCCATCACATCTAACTCGTTGGTCGCCTCGTCGAATACCTTTCTGCTTTTGTCACCTTTTGTTAACACTTTATTTGTATTTTACCGGTGTGCACTTTGTTGAAAATCGTCTCTAACCACTTGAATCAACTACCCGCACCAACTTTATTACATTTGCGAAAAAAACCCGGATTTATAAGTTGATTTATAAAAAAAATCACAGAAATTCTCAAAGCTCGTTATCGATACGACTGCTCGACAACTTTCCTTTTAAAAGTACTAGTCTATCTTTTCAAATAAAAACGTTGGTCTATGTTACTTTATCAAAAATTCTATAGGGTGTGCCAAAAAAACGTTCACATATTCGAAAAAGGAATAGACTACAACTATTTTTATTTTAAATAATAGATTCACTAGGTTTCTGTTTAATAAAAATAAGATTGATGCCCGCTTCAATGAAATTCGCATTGTGTAAAAATTTCAAAAATGACCGAAGATAGATACAGGACAATATTAACATTTTTCATACAAAATTAAAAGCTAAGTTCATTGGTAACATAAAATACAGGGTGTTCCATTTGAAAAATTGAGTTTCAGTGATTTCCATTTTCGAAAATGCGATCGTTTTTTTTTGCACACTGTCAAATTTTCAAAATTTTTGGAAGTGTCTATGAGTGCTATCATCATTAGACATACATAAGTATAACATGTTCTTTATAAAAGTTATTTAGAATTTCACATTGAATTCAAAAGTGATAATGTAGAACCCTCTTCCATTTGAAATGAGAATGTTACTAGGAAAAACTAGTGGATCTGGCAACGCTGCAATCATCAAAATATTTTTAAAACTTGCACTACACTTTCATATCGACTCATACCAAAATTCAAAACATTTGGAAAAACTGTTCTTGTACTACCTGTGACATACCACCTACGTATAGAAAATGCTTGGTTCCATTCACATCAATCTCTGCGTCTATTTTTTTGTGAAATTCATTGGCATACATGAATCAAATTTCACAAAAACAAAACAAAACCACTTCAATCGACTTCAAGCTCTTCATTAGTTTCTGGTCCTTCATACTTATTATACACTCCCAAACAATAAATTCCGGACAAGAATAATCTGAGTCAAATTGATCCCTGTAACTTTTTTTGTCCGATTTTGGCAAACTTTTTACCAAAGTGTAGCCCTATGTCTCGAGATATTACCCTTGATTTTGGTATTTGAAAAATACTGATGGTTTGGTTATCATACAAGGAGGAACAGAAGCTACTTTTTTACCCTTAAGTTCTCAACACCCTTTGGAAAAATTGAGCGGCAAAACTTAGCTCCATCATAATCAGTTGTGAAATGCGATCTCTTCTCAACAAAATGTTTTTTTGGTCATGTCAATATCTGCTTTTTCAGAGAAGATACGGATGTTTAAAGAAGATGCTGCAGTTTTTCGATATTTTATCAACAATTTATGAAAATATTCTTACATAATTCCATGAACAAATATTCTAAAATTCCATATTATCCCAATTTACCCAATGTTCCATATTGGGCAAATTGTTCACCTCGAACACGCTTTGGAGGCGGTAGTATCATGGTGTGGACTGGGGTATCACTACATGACCGTACAGATCGTGAATTAATTGAAAATGGGAAATCGAACACATGGGATAGGTATACTAGGATTGCTAGGTAAACATGTTCGCAATAGACATCTGGAAACCTTGCTTGATTCGCGAGAAGCCCTTCTTGAAAAATTGCAAATTTTTCAGAAGTCATAGTGATACGAGGTGACAATACGCGTTATTAATTTTAGAACAATTGTTCATGCAAAGCTAGATAAAGGTTTTTATTGATTTTTGATAAAATATCGAAAATGTGCAGTATTTTCTTTAAACATCTGTATCTTCTCTAAAAAAGCAGATATTGACATGACAAAAAAAACCTTTTGTTGGGAAAAGAAGGCACTTCACAACAGAATATAATGGCTAAAATCTGCCGCTCAATTTTTCCACAGGGTGTTGAGAACTTGAGGGTAAAAAAGTAGCTTCTGTTCCTCCCTGTATAATGACCAAGCCATTAGTATTTTTCGAAAACCAGAATCAAGGGTAATATCTCAAGACATAGGGCTACACATTGGTTCAAGTTTCACAACAACAAATAAAAAAGCTATAGGGATATCAATTTAATAAAAATTTTCTTGTCCGGAATCTATTATTGTCGGGGAGTGTATTTTCTAAACAATGGAAAACTTTTTACCTGATTTTTTTGGGTATTTCGCCACACCCTATCAAAAAACAATCAAACTAGTGGTAATATACCGGATCTTCTATATTACCTGAAAAAAATTCTATCAGTAAACAATAAAACCTAACAATATCAAACGTTTCAAAAGCGAATCTGCTTTCGTCGTCAGTGGAACCTAAAAAAGAAACAATTAATTCAAATTCAAAAATTATTCTACGTTTTTTCAGGATTTCGCAGTAAAAAATTGTGTTTTTTTGTGTTTTTGGCACAAAAAAACACAATTTTTTACTGCGAAATCCTGAAAAAACGTAGAATAATTTTTGAATTTGAATTAATTGTTTCTTTTTTAGGTTCCACTGACGACGAAAGCAGATTCGCTTTTGAAACGTTTGATATTGTTAGGTTTTATTGTTTACTGATAGAATTTTTTTCAGGTAATATAGAAGATCCGGTATATTACCACTAGTTTGATTGTTTTTTGATAGGGTGTGGCGAAATACCCAAAAAAATCAGGTAAATCATGGATGCGCCACAAAACTACAGAGCATATCTAATGGAAAACTTAATATTCATAGCTTTTTTGAAGTGAGTTGATGTACTTGAACACCCATATTATGTTGCACCATCCTTAAAAAAAAGAAGTGGTTTTCATTGTTCATAACCCACTTTTATAGATCATTAAAAAAAATATGTCAGAAATAACAATTATGTGATATCGAATTATGTATATCTATTCAATTGCAGGAGGATGGAATCCAGACGTCTCTACCGAAATTTCGTCCACCTAAAGAATGGCAAGATGAAGCAATACAAAATTATATAGAATTAAAGACATATTTAGAAAACAGAAACCCAGTTGATGGAATTCTTTCAAATCTGAGTCCAGATTTCCTGAAACAGGTACAGGAATCACCGCCGAAAATATCAGAACTGGCACAGTATTCTCAAAGTACAAAGATGGAAATACTACGTCTTATAACTTGTCATCTTGACAATTTTGATAATGTATCTGGAATTTCTGAATCTCTAGGGGCTTTGATCTATGGTGTTTTGTTATTGATTGAGAAGCCCCTATCACCAGATTGTTGTTTCATTATTAGAGAATTTGCAAAAAAATGTGCTAGTTTAAAAGCATCTTTCAAGGAATGGGTAGATTGCAAGGTAGCCATTCCCTTGAGTTTGTATATTTGCATAATTGCTAGATATTTTCAACAATTAGATTTGGCTGAATAAACATTTCTTTTAATACGTATGTAACTGTACCTCAGGATCATAAAATACAATAATGTATGTGGAAAACTTTTTTATTGTTAACTCAACGAAAAAAAGTTATTCCTTGTAAGACGTTCTGCATGGTCTGAAACCCAATTCATCAGCTACCATATTCTTGAGATTCAAGGAGTAGAAATTTTTAAGACATTCAATTTTGACACTCTCTCACGATTTCTAATCCCTAAACTCAAGAATACGGCAGAAGACATCACATATTTGTTCAGTATTATACGAGGTATGTCAAATACTAGCATCTTTGAATTGAAATCGCGTATATTGAAACCAAAATTTTATTGCCATTACATTGTACAATTTGTATTAAAAACACCTGTGCATACTTAGATATTATGTTACACCGTGCCGAAAAAAATCTGGGTCAACAAAATTCTCGTTGTTGAGTTTCTACTATGTAGTACATAAAAAGTATGCAAAAACTGGTAAGTGAGCCGCGCAAAATGAGATTTTGGTGTCAAAAACGAAAAAGCGTATAAGCGAAACCGCGTAAAACGAGGAACGCCTGTAGTATGAATTTTGAAATGAATTATTACAGAAACCATTCAGACTATAACTTCCGACATGATTATAAATGTGTTTGTTGTAGAACGGAGATTTGTATCGAAAGAGGTTTTGGGTACGTTATGGCATAAGCGAATTATTGGGAAAGCAATGACGAACTTGTTTTTTGTTACATTATTATTGAACACTCATTTAGCAATTATTATTTAGCACTTTACAGGGTGTTTCAAAACTGAGAACGAACATTTTAAGTGCATATTCACCAGCCCAAAATAAAGTTTTTTCTTGTATAAACATACAGGGTGCCACAGATTCGAGTGCATGCATGCGGATCTCAGTTATTATAAAAAATTCAGGGTCGGTTAACTGGATGCAAAGCTGCGCATTTCTATGCTCCAAAAATGCCATTTTGAAATTCGAAAAATTCCGACTTCTTCCGAAGATATTCGAAAACATCCAAAATTTCGCAAAAACGTTTTTATTATTTCCTGCGTTTGTTTGAAAAGACATTTTTAAATAAATTACACATTGTCATTGCCACTTTTTCTCCTCTACAACATGGTGGTATCAAATTGAAAATCTGACGTTTCGTCTTCGAGCTGCCATCATCAACTTTATTTTTGTAAATACGGACCTGGATTTTTTATTTCATTTTCAGTTATCTTTTGACGCCCTTGAGGTATTGAGGTGATTAGATGAGGTAATAGAGTAATGTGTTGCCGTGGCAAAATCAATATTTTCAATCATTATTCACCTATTATTGTTATTTTCAATATTTTGTTAAAATGACAATATTTTTGATCACTCTCGCAGAAATTGATTTCAGTTTTTTATATGTATTTTTTCAATTTTCCATATAATTTGTGGATTTAATCTAATTTCATTGAATGTATCGTTATTGGATGTTATTTCGATTTTGGTTCAGTCAATAAGTTTTGTTTAGTTGTACAGGTTTTCTCATAAGAATAACGTGTCGAATAAAGATGGATTTATGAACCAAACTATGTGTTAGGGAGACAAGGGTTGCCTATAACTAATTTTCTCTGGTATTATATTTTTGAGTATTTCTTTCGACGATTGCGCTTCCTCAATGCCTTAAGGACGTAGAAGATAACTAAAAATAAAATAAAAAATTCAGGTCCGAATTTTAAAAAATGAACTTGATGATGGCCGGCCAAAGACGAAACGTCCGATTTTTAATTTGATACCGCCATATTGTAGAGGAGAAAAAGTGGCAATGAGAAAGTGCAATTTATTTTGAAATATCTTCTCAAATAAACTCAGGAAATAATGATAACGTTTTTGCGAAATTTCGGCTTTTTTTGAATATCTTCGGATGTAGGCGGAATTTTTCAAATTTCAAAATGACATTTTCTTGAGCATAAAAATGCGCAACCTTGCATCCATTTAACCGACCCTGTATCTCTTATAATAACTGAGATCCCCATGCATGCACTCGAGCTTGCTTCGTTTTCGTGATACGAGGTGTCACAGTGTTTAGAAAATATCTGTTTTTTTTTAACAATTACGCAAAAACATTTCCGCTAATTTTGACAACATTTGGCACGATCTTTTGCCGTCATGAGGGTAATTTTTAAGTGTGATTAAACACCATCATTCATACCAGTGGTCATCTAGTTGATATTTATAGATAAAACTATGATACGCCACTGCCTTTTCCAAGATTTTCAGATCAACCAATCAAAGAGGTTGCTTTTTTGTCCCTTTCATTTTTTCTGTACCTAGCTTCATTTCCTAGATAGAAATCAAAAACTACTCAGACACGGTACTCTCATTAGAAAAAAATGTTTTTTTTATCAATTACTCAAAATTCTTTCAGCCGATTTTGAGAACATTTGGCTTGGCACGATCATTAACCGTTATGAGGGTATTTTTTTGGTGTAATAAGAACACCATTTTTCATTCCAATGGCGTCCCAGGTCATCTAGTTGATATTTATAGGTAAAATTATGGTACGCCACTGCTTTTTTGAAGATATAATTTCTATATCTGGTGAATACGCCCTTAAAATCTTCCTTCTCAATTTTGAAACACTCTGTATTCAAGTTCAAATAATTGTCAAATGAATTAGGTATTGTTTTTATGTGTGTATATCAATTATTTTGGAACGTCATCAAAATGCTGCAAACCGAAGTTGGGAAACTTAAAAGTGGTCAAATTTTTGATAACAAAAGAGTCAAATGTATTAAAGGTATTAGTCACAGTGAGATGCGTGCTGGCATACCGTATTCCAGTGTAAATTAACAACCAACTGAACTGGACCCCTATTTTCGAAACTGTGATCACTAGATCACCGGTGAACTACCTTGGTTTTATCGTTGTTTGAGTAAACTCAAACAGCGGTTTTATAAATTACGTTCACTCGATCATCACTTCGCCCGAATCGAAAAAAGGACCTCTGGTCTCGCAGAGATCACGGATCACGGCATCCATTTATCAATGGATCACGGAATACGGATCGATGATGATAATGGAGTGTGGATGTGGAGTAGGTAGAGGAGAGTGGGGCAACATGACGAACGTGGCAAGTTAACCAATTGCATTTAAAACAAAATTTATGAATGCCAACCAGAAGATTTCTGCGTCGCTGCAACTGTGTTAAGTCATATTTTATTGGGTTAAATATGGATGACTAGTAGCAATAGTTCCAGTTCACTAGTCCATAATCTATATCAGAGCCAGTCGCTTGTAAAATGTAACTCCGAGAAAGTAAGCTTTTTTGAAAAAATCCATGGTAAAAATAGTCTTGGTTAGTTATTGGGTAATCGTTCATAATATCTCAAATACGATAAAATAGAAAATAACACGATTGGTCCATTATTTCTGACTTGTTACCAAAAAATTGTACACTAGGGCAAGATTACGTCGAGCTTCCATTATCACATCAACTTGAGAGAGAAATCTTGGAACGATTCATCAAGAAGATAAGAGAAAACGTTCAAGTATAAGAAGTGAAGATGAGTAAACAAATCGACTACTATGACACCTTTGACAGAAATTGAATACAATCAGCGTTTTCATGAAGTATGGTATCATGAGACCATGACCCGTATTCCGTGTACTGTGGAATTCCATAGCAACACGTCGCTCCCTGTGTAAAATGATGGGAAAGCGACATGTTGCTAGAATTCCACAGGTACACGGAATACGGGTCCATTCCCGTTTGGTCTGTCATTATCGTCACTTGCAGCTCGCTGATTGGCTGAAAGTGACGTTAATGACAGACCAAACTGGAATGGTCTCATGATACCATACTCCATGAAAACGCTTAATGTATGCTTTACAGGGTGACAATTTAAATAGGACCAGCATTTGATTGTGTCCAAACCAATGATAGTATGAAGATTTGGCGAGACACGTCAATTGAGATATCGAGGGGGACAACTTTTGAGGTATCTGTTGTTTTTCTGGAATCAACCCTTTCACGCCCAGGGTAGCGACCTCTGAAATTTCAAATAGCAACCCCCACTTATTTTGCGATTTTTGAAATCTTCACGTTATTCTCCATGCGCAACATCATTTTTTTTTCAAAATTGACGTTCCTAACCTTACAAAAAAATGTTCAAACGATCAGAATTAATTATTCTTTGAACTGATGATAGTATGAAAATTTGGTGAGACACGACAATTTAGATATCGAGGGTGACAACTTTTGAAGTATCTATTATTGTTCTGGATTCAACCCCCTCACTCCCAGAGTAACTACCCCTGAAATTTCAAATAGCAGCCTCCACTTATTCCGCGATTTTGGAAATCTTCATGTAATTCTCAATAAGCTACATCACTTTTTTTTTCAAAAATATAGTACATAACCTCACAATTGTTCTGTTTGTGAAATTGAGAATTCCAATAAAAAAAAGGAATTAATCTAGAGATACATGAGGAACCCAAAAATGACAAAAGAAATAGGAGTTTTCATCCAAAATCTTAAGGTAGGCGCCCTTTAGGTTCGGGGGTTGAAAGGAATATGACAGCTATCACCTCAAAAGTTGTCCCCCTTGATATCTGCATTAATATCTTTCACGAAATCTCCATGCCATCATCAATTTAAGAAATTTTCTGTCCGTTTGGAAACAATTGTGAGGATATGTAGTCCAATTTAAAAAAAGTGATGCAACTTATCAAGAATAGCATAAATATTTCAAAAATCGCGGAATACGTGGAGGCTGCTATTTGAAATTTCATGGGTAGTTACCCTGGGAGTGAGGGGGTTGAATCCAGAAAATTGGTAGATACCTCAAAAGTTGTCCTGCTCGATATTTGAATTGACGTGTATTACCAAATTTTCATGCTATCATCAGTTTAAGGAATAATTAATTCTGTTCGTTTGAAAATTTTTGTGAGGTTAGGAACTTCAATTTTGAAAAAAAAGTGATGTAGAGTATGGAGAATAACGTGAAGATTCCAAAAATCGCAAAATAAGTGGGAGTTGCTAATTGAAATTTTTGGGGTAACTACCCTGGGCGTGAGAGGGTTGATTCCAGAAAAACAACAGATCCCACAAAAGTTGTCCCCCTCGGTATCTAAATTGACATGTCTCGCCAAATCTTTATACTATCATTGGTTTGGACACTTATCAAATGCTGGTTCTTTTTAAATTGTCACCCTGTATATGTGTCCTTTCCACACACTTTTCAGAACCAAATTAGGCTACATGAATCCAAAATATAGCTAAATGGGAACTTTTGCACCAACTTGACACAATTTGGTCGGAGAACATAAACAGATTCGTAAGCATTGACCTTATATGTAGAACTCAATGTTCGTAAGGCAGATTATGGAAACGTTGGGTCAACTAAGTGTCGACACCTTAGAGCTCAAATTGTGTTACTGTTTCCAATTAGCGAATTAGGCACATGTTTCCAAAATCATGCTACTTGGACTCATATTTTTTTCGAACACAATTGGTCTTGAATGTGTCGACACAAAGTAGTCACACATTTCAAGAATGGACATAGTTTCCTGGTTTGTGTCGACACAATTTGGAATCAAAAAGCGTCGTGCCCATGTTCGGGCACAAATTGCTGCTTGGGCAAACTAACGACACAAACTAGCCATAGTTAATGAGCCCAAACTACTCTTAAAATTGATAATGTTGGCGTGTGATTACCAAGTAATTTTATTCATTTCAAAAATAAAGATGTCTTTATGTCTTCACGGTTACAAAAAAATTTGGTTGGTATTTATTAGACAACAATTCACTACAAAGATGTTGACTGAGTGCTTTCATAAATAAGTATCAACTAAGATATTTGACTTGGTGTTACAAAAGATCTTACAGCTTTTCACGATGGAAGGACTGCGTCGTGAGACCTGGTACCTATTTTTTATATTTTATGATTTTGTTGTGATCTCAGTTCTTTTTGTAAGCATCATTATTTCTACAATAAATTGTTTATTTTGATGTGGCTTAAATATATTCTACCGCCACACATTATACCTATAAAAAGTTTAGCCCAACCGGGGTTCTCATACCTCCTGCTTGTAAAGCACCTTCAAAATCCTTTATTAATTTCATATTTTCACATTTGAGGGTTACAGTGCTCTTCTCAAAATAGACTAGGAGGGTAGTTATTTAATTAAAAAATGTAAACAATGTTTTCCTAATATATTAATAAGTATGGTGCGGCGAATTCACCACAAGATTGAGGATACCGACCGAAAAAAGACAGGCGACAAGAGCCTACGGGCAGTTGGTAGCCCCAAAAACCTATAACAATCCTTTAAACAGAGCAAGTCGCATCTCTTCTACATAAACGATGTTTTTAGATGCAAAACGGCGGGGTATGGTCACTCGGGAGTGACTTGAGAAAATTAGTTTTGGCAAAATGCGATCTCAAGTATATAGCTGCGTGAACATGAACGTCCGAAGAAAGATGAACAAAAACCTCTTTGAAAATTTTCATTGACTAGAATATGAACTTATCATGAACCGAAACGTTGTTCATGGATGATTGGTTAAACTGCGATGTCAGTGAATTTCATCACTTCGAAATTTCGCTGCTCCTGCACCATAAAAGCCTGAACCGCGACTAGCGCGTTCCCTGCTGTGATTTCAGAGAAGTAGCAGTTTATTCTCGCAATCATGACTGGCAAAACCCCCTCACCGCAGTGTCAGGGGGCGTTCTGTTGTAGAGCGCTTCCACGAAGTCGGCTCTTCCTTCAACCAGATCTCCAAAATATAGATTTCCATCAACATCTGTTCTCATTAATACCTCCGATACATAATCTCATCAATTGACATTGACTGCAAATCAACGTCAATTAACTCGATTAAGCTTGTAATTCCGATACCTAATCCTTTGGACCATGATGTAGCAGTTCATTTCCCGTATGTACTACGAAATCTTGTTCTTAGCATTCATCTATATGAATTTTCCAGTTGAAAACAAGGTAATTATTGCATAAAACGATTTTCTGCTTTATTTCGATTTTTTCCAAATTTTCTTATAATATAGACACATTCTAGTATCTTCGTCAAGGATTGTAAATTTATTGGCGGAGAGAATATATATTTTTTTTAAGGTTAGATTGGGCTGGGTTGGGTTAGATTTGATTAGTTTGGGTTAGTTAGTTTTTTCTGGCATAAATGGATGCCGCGTGAGCGGCACTGCCTCAATACGTTATTTATAATAAAAATCAAATACCTATCATATTTTTTTTTCTCCGCCAGTAAATTTGCAATCCCTGAAGACACTAGAATGTGACTATATAAAAAAATTTGGAAATCATCGTGAAATAGCAGAAAACCGAGTTGAACCGTCCTTCTTTTTAACTAGAACAACGGGCGATGACCACGGACTACTAGAAGGCTCGATCTCCATGTCCTGGATTATCTTGTCCACCTCCTCCTTCTTGGTCAAAAGTAGTCTCCTATAGCTGTTTGGCGGATCGGTCGTGCTCCCTCTGTGTTGATAGTGTGCCGTCGGCCCTTTTCCCCAGTCCCGTTGTCGAAGATGTCGCTGAACTTTCTTATCAGGCCTCTCAACCGCTGTTTTTGCCCTTTATCCAGGTCCTTCGAAGAGGTGGCAACCAACTCCTCCATCTCTCCCGTGAACTCCGGATTTGTCGCCTCAATCTCGAATACTTGTCGCACCACGGAGGAAATTGACGAGCAGAGCCTCAAAACAGTCCCTTTCGCAAGGCTCATTGAGTGATAGTTATCGTTCATCACTCTGACGGGCACACTCCTCTTTACTTGTACCAAGCTCTTTCCACAAGCAATTCCTCGTCCTATTTCCGAGTCGTGTAGTCTAGGCTCAAACATAACGGTGCTTCCTTCCTTCATTTTTCCATCCAAGCGAGCCCACAAAATCATCTCGCTCCTTTCGGGAATCGAAGCATCCCCAGCCAGCAATCCGCGAACCATCTGCTGGTCTTTCTCATGCAGTATCACCTCTTCGTTGTTGACTCTCAGTGATCCATTTTTGAAATCTAACTGGAAGCCTCGGGAATTCATTATGTCCATTCCGATGATGATTTCTTTTTCAGTGTCAGCAACCAGCATTGGATGTTCGAAGGTGGTGCTTCCAAGAATCACTGCCGCTTCCACTTCACCATGCATTCTGGCCAGGTCTCCTGTTGCAGTTCGTAGTCGCCACTTAGTTGGTTTGATCATTGTCGATGTGACAATATCAGGCCTGATGATCGTCTTCGTCGCACCTGTTTCCAGCAGCATGGTGCCATGTTCTCCATCGATCAAGCCATCTACAAACTCGCTGTTCTGTTTGGGTCCTAAAAAGGCGACTTTGGCGGTTTTCCTTGGGGCATACTGGCTACAGGTCGACGATTTCTCCTTTGCATCGACTCTATCTAGTTTTCCGACGTCGAAGAAGGTGCTCGCCTCTCCTTCTTGCATCGGCTACGAATGTGACCAAGCTCTTCACAGTTCCAGCATCGCAGCTCTCTTCGCTTGGGCAGTCTAATACGATGAAGTATTAGTGACTGCCTTATTTCCTTGTCTCGAACTCCATCCAGGATGGCCTGAACTGCACGAAACTTTCTGGCGTGGTTGAGTAAGTTAGTCGGGCAAGGCGAGCTACATCAGCTTGAAACTCCTGCAGGCTCTCGTTGGTCTTCTGAGAGCGGTTCTTCAGCTGAGAGTGGTAGACGTGCTCCAAGTGAGTCTGTCCATATCGCAGCTCCAAATGCTTGACTAGTAAATCGTAGTCCTTCTCCTCCTGGGTGTTGAGCGTCTGCAGGATGTCTGTAGCCTCCCAACGAAGTGCAGTCAATGCCAGGGCTTTATCCGGTCCAGTCCATGCATTTGGCCTCGCTGCTGCCTCAAACTGGCGTTGGTATTTGTTCCAGGACAGCTTGTCATCAAACTGTGGTGCTTTCATGTGGATCCTGATGGTATCAGCTACTATCTTGGCACTCGTACCGTGGTTCCCGATAGTAACTTCCGGTTTTTTCATAATTGTGACGACTTGCCTTTTCACTTCGTCGATTTCGTCTTCCAGAGTCTTGCGAGTTGTTTCTCCAGATTTCCGATTTCCTCTGCTACATGAGCCTTCAAACAGTTGTGGTTAATTATCCGCCAGTTGCTCCTTGATTTTTTCCATAGCTCTGGAAGATTCTACAAACTTCTCTTCCATAGCTGGAAGATTCGTCAAACTTCTTTTTCATGGCTTCAAATTTGTCCTCCAATTTTCTAGAGTTCTCTTCCATCGCTTTGGGAGATTCTTTAAACTTCTGTTCCAGTTGATCTTTCAAGTTCTTCGACAAATCCTCAACTAGTGCGTTGGAATCGGGAATCTCAAATTGAAACGTATCAGGATCGGTGCCTTCATCCAATAAAGCCTCACGAAGTCTTTCTTGTAGATCAGCCTTCTCACCGCTTGAAACCAGCTCACGCTCCTCCAACTCCCTCTTCAACTCGGCAACCTTCAATCCGGTTAAAAGCACTTGTTTCGAAGTCATGATAACGACTATTTAATATTTATGCCCAATTCCATAGCTCACAAATAAAATACCACTTCTGACACCATGCACTGTAATATTTTTCGCTATAGAAAACACTGTTCAGTTTTAATTTATTTATTTTAAGTCACAATTTATATTGCAATCGCTGCGTATTTATGTTTTAAGAATTTTTATTTCGCGGCTAATCAATAACAATAACTAACTCCTTGAAATGGCGGATCTCATTATATACCCTTGCCAGGATTGAAAGAACATTCTAGTGATTCGTAGAACAGATACAGTGACTATATACAAGACAGTGACGACAATGGAGGTCTTATTTTCTATTGGCTAGCGACGGATCCGCCATGTTGCAGCTAGCATTCATTGTTTATATTTGTCATGTGTGCGTCGTTCGTGTTTTGTGAGTGTTTTTGTATTAAATTTCATGATTTTCCGATCAAAACATCGATTTCAATGCCTTACAATAAAAAAAAAGTGCAAAAAACTAAAAAAAGTACGGTGACTTTATAGAAAAAAGCATGTCCGAGCTGGGATTCGAACCCAAGACTTTCTGCACGTTAAGCAAACATCAGACCGCTGAGCCAACGAGGCCGAAAATATGCAATATTAGCCTAGTTTACACCGACAACTTGGTCCGCGGACCAAGTACTAAATTCGAACTATATCAGAACCAAATATTTGGTTCGAATGGTGTAAACAGTTGCGAGCTAAGGTGATCCGCTCTTGGTTCGGTACTTGCCAGCAGGTGTACCGAACTAAATTTGGTTCGATCTGGATCAAAATTATGGGGTTATGTTGATTGTTATAATTGTGAATTCTGTTGGTTCTGAGTTTCTCAAGGCAATCTGAGCGTACTCACTTATGTTTTTTTTGATTACGAATTGTGTTGATAAATAATTTTGACTTGTTTTTGACGTTTGACGAATTGCGCGCGTACTCATTTAGTTCACGCGTTGCAAGACGGTGTAAATGGACGAGAAGCAAGCATTGGTCCTACCGTACTATCCCCACCCACTTGGTCCTATCGGACCGAACTAAACGAGCTATCGGTGTAACCAAGAGCGGACCAGCTTAGTTCGCAACTGCTTACACCATTCGAACCAAATATTTGGTTCTGATATAGTTCGAATTTCGAATTTAGTACTTGGTCCGCGGACCAAGTTGTCGGTGTAAACTAGGCTACTGTCTTGTATAGACCGTGGAAGTGTGACGTCACTGACAACTTCTTTGGGTAAAAACAAACTTTTTGGCCATTTGGTTTGTGGTTAGTTTTTTATGGGTTTATCGTGGTTCACTAGCTTATTCTATCTAAAATAATTTTCTGAGCCCGATAAGAATTTTAAAGCTCAAGTTGAAGAGTATAGAAGTATGTTCTGCAATAGTTCATATATGGCATATGCGAATATTGTTTAACGTCCGATTAAGTGATATTTTTGAAAAATTCAAAGACGAATTATAAGTCTTCAAAATATTGAAAAAAAAATTGAAAGTGGGCATGTTTTCAAAATGAATTTTGAAGGTACATACCTTAGGAATCCTGAGAGAGGAAGTATTGGCATTTTGGAAGTTTAAAAGTACGTTTCTACTTCGTAAAAGCAATTTGGATTGAGGAGTCTCTTTTCAAATGGAAAAATCAATACAGATTGGATCACAACTGATGTTTGTTTTTACCCAATTTCGAAATGTCATCTGTCAGTGACGTCAACACTTCCACGGTCTACCCACAGGGTGTCTCACGGTCTATGGTACCTTAGACGTTTACGGAAAACTAGACATAGGATCGATCTGAAAATTTGGCTCAGCACATAATCGAGTATGATCTATATTTTAAAAATATTTTCAGTTCTGCAGTGTTGCCGCTTCTACCCAAAAGTCGTGGCAACTTTCTTATTTTAAATGAACCACCCTGTATGTTATATTTTTTTTGGATTCCTTGACTGATTCTTATCACTTTTGCTTCATATACTCCTATACCTATCGGCAGCGGTTTTCGAGATATAAATTAATTTATAATATTTTTGTAGTAAAACACATCAGTGGATTGAGTTCAATAATTTCGTACTTGAGAACGGTGGATAGTTGAAATTGCTATGCCGACTAGAGGAAAGTAGGTTTATATGGTTCCAATGGAGAAACCTATCTGTAAATAGACAGGGCGCTTCAAATTTATTAATCTTTTTCCTATACACAAAAATGATAAAAAAGCTATTTTTTCAAATGGAACCCCCTGTATATTACTTGAAAAATGAAAAGACCAATAGATTTCATTTCAAATGGTATGCCATGTTGCTATACCTAAACCTTCAGGTTCTACAGGAAAAAAGCATTTGTCTAAAAAATAAATTATATTGGTATTATTGATATGAAACATAATGTAGTTGCAGTTTGCTACTAAAAATAAATTGTTATTGCTGTGTGACCTGGCAACTATAGGTTGCCCTAGAAATTACATTATGTTTCATATCATGTATACCAATATAATTTATTTTTTAGTAAAATGCATTTTTCTTGTAGATCCTGCGAAGGTTGAGGTATAGGAACATGGGATACCATTTGAAAGGAAATTTATTGGCCTTTTCATTTTTCAAGTAATATACAGGGGTTCCATTTGAAAAAATTGATTTTTTATCATTTTTGTGTGAAGGAAAAAGATTAATAAATTTGAAGCACCCCTGTATATTTTCAGATCGGTTTCTCCATTGGAACCATATAAACCTACCTTCCTCTAGTTGGCATAGCAATTTCAACTCTCCACCGTTTTCAAGTACGGAATCATTGAACTCAATCCACTGATGTGTTTTACGACAAAAATATTATAAATTAATTTATATCTCGAAAACCGCTGCCGATAGGTATAGGAGTATTTCAAGCAAAAGTGATAAGAATCAGTCAAGGAATCCAAAAAAATAATAATATACAGGGTGGTCTATTTAAAATAAGAAAGTTGTTACGACTTTTGGAAAGAAGCGGCAACACTGCAAGACTGAAAATATTTTTAAAATATAGATCATACTCGAATATGGGCCCAGCCAAATTTTCAGGTCGATCCTATGTCTAGTTTTCCGTAAACGTCTAACGTACCATAGACCGTGAGACACCCTGTATATAGTCTATGTACAGACAGCGTCGAATGTTCGACACCATATAGTTTCGCTAGAATGTACCAGAAGCCAATCGATTCCACACTTAATGGTGGCAAACGTTCGACGCCCTCACAATTTGCTGAACAAATGTTCCGTCACAATATCATCCACATCAATTAAAATGGGTTGATGTATGTCATCCATGATTATAATAAGTATATTTTTAACAAAAGCACTTCAAAACCAATAATAGAACAGCAATAACAACATTAATTGAACATCCAAACCAAAAATATAAATAAAAATAATTAATAGCAAAATCTTAGGTTACAACACGTGACGTTTGACATTTTTGACGTTTCATCCATCCGTTTCGAATCAGAACCGATCGGGTTTTTATATAGTTGACGTAAGTCGATACGTTTAAAGATCCGGATGCGGATACGTTAGAAAAATTTGGGTTTGCTTAAAGTCTCATCTAACACCATAATACCAAACACGTGAACGTATCGCTTCAGAACGGCTAATATACGCCTGGTCAATGACAATATGTATGGAATTACGTTCTGCCGTAACGCAGCGTCACTTCAGGTTGGTCTTATCCGTATCCGTATAAAGGATGGGGCGTTTCGCGTATTTGAGCTGGAATTTGCCGATCATGACTCTCATTGTCGTTCATAGCAAACTTCACGTAAATCGAATCGTGAATAAACCTCTATGGCCGATTGCACAAACCAATTTTGAGGATATTCAACGCTAAGAAACCCTTTACTTGACAGTTTTATATGCAAAATTGTCAAGTTAAAGGGACCCTTGACTAACCTTGAGCGTTTAGTATCCTCAAAATAGGTTGGTGCAATCAGCCATCAACATTCAAAGTATCGCAAGCGCGTCATCGAGTAAACACCAAGTTGCTCGAATGTCCTACCAGTGGAAACGTAGCCTAAGGCTTTTGCGCTGCGCGGCGACTGCGCCATTGGTGAAAGAAAAAATTTAATATGTTGGGATTATGGTACAGTCCTCCATAGTTGGGATCATCGAGATAGAATCATGTTCGTTGTCTGTTTACCGAGGAGTGTGAATGTAGCTTTAGACGAACAGCTGTTTTCTGTTTTTCCTTGCTTGTCAACTGTCGTAGTGTCACAGCACAAATGGTCGTAAGCTTCATATTTTGGCGCATTCGAAAACAGATCCGATCATCAGCTGTTGTGTTCTGTCTCTTTCTAACATACGTCAGTTAAAAGAGACAAAAGACACAGCGAATGATCGGGTTAATCGGATCACTATTTCTAAAAGCGCCTTTTTGTCTCGATTTGTGTGAACGTAAACACCCACTTTTCCAATTTTCCATTGATTAATCACAAACTCAACTCAAGGCTGTTTGTGTTGTGGTTTGTGCGTTTGTCAGTTTGGACAGTTTGTGGTATTTCCGAGATTCCGAGGGTATTTTCATTTCTGATAGTTTTTTAACTGTCTCGTTTCGTCTTTGGGTAACTTATTTACCTGTTTTCCCGACTTGACATGGAACTTTTTCGTACAAATGAGTTCTATATCTTTGTCAAAGGGGAACATTCCTTATGGTGGGACCGAAACACTGGTGCATTCATACCAAAAACTGGTAAGGCTTGCTTATACCTGAATATGTAGGTACATCAAAACAAAAAAATGTCAAAATATTCGCATAGTGAATATTCAGAACTTCTCTTCTCATAATCTCATCATAGGTAGGTACGATTCAACTAAGAACTTCACACCGACGATGTCTTCTCTCTCAGGCTATATGAGGTCCCCACGCAGCCTGAGACAGAGGAAGACATCGGTGGTGTATAGTGATATACTATGGTTAATCGTACTTCTATTTACCTATAGTGAGTAGTATAGTAGGTATGTTATGAAGTTATTACTAGGGTTGCCATTTGCCAGACGTCCCGATTTTTTAACGGGACAGTCCCGATGAACTATACATTTACAGTGTGTTTCATTTGGTTCAGTTCAATCAAAAATATGTAGCAGATCTATTCGATTTTTTTTTCCAGTTCATAGTGAGGGGTCATAGTACTCGAAAAGCTCTAATAGCCTAGTTAGTTTACACCGATTACTCGTCTAGTTTGGTTCGACAGGACCAAGTGGGTGGGGTATATAGTGGGGGGTAGTACGGTAGGACCAATGCTTGCTTCTCGCCCGTTTGCACCGTCTTGCAACGCGAGAACTAAATGAGTACGCGCAAATGTCAAAAATAAGTCGAAATTATCAACACAATTCGTAATCAAAAAAAACATAAGTAAGTACGCTCAGATTGCCTTGGAAAGTCTGGAACTCTGGTACACCTGCTGGCGAATACCGAACCAAGAGCGGACCAGCTTAGTCCGCAACTGTTTACGCTATTCGAACCAAATATTTGGTTCTGATATAGTTCGAATTTAGTACTTGGTCCGCGGACCAAGTTGTCGGTGTAAACAAGGCTACTATTCCATTAAAATGAAACAAAATTGGACATATTATAGCAAATGCCAAACAATCTACGTCATAATTGCCACCACGCACGTTGTTATGAAGTTTGCTGGTGGCCAAATTTGGTCACCAGCAAATCACATAATAACTGGCTTGGTGGCAGTTATGAGTGTTATGACGCGAATCGAAAGTTGTTTGGCATTTGCTGTAGGTAGGTACCTATGTCATTTCCTCGGTCATTTCATAGGCATTTTTAATTTGAAAACGGATAAGAAGCGTTTCTGGATTTGGCATATCCAAAAACCCCTATAAAGATCATTTTTGGTGAAATATCACTTTATGCTTTATGCTTTATGTTAACAGAAAATATGAAATCTATATTTATAAAAGAGCTTGTCCTGACTGCGTCATCAACGCCGAGCCAAAACTATTATAGATAGAGCCATGAAATTTTGAAGAGATGTTCTGCTAAATATTTCTAGGTGTGCTGAAAAAGGATTTTGCGAAATTTTATCCCTAAGGGGGTGAAAAGAATGGGGGTAGAAAGATGAAAAATTCTGTATTTTTGGTCACATCGACTTGAAACTTCATATTAATAATCTTGAATGAAATCAATGAAATACGTGTTTTGTCGTTTTCCAAAATTCAACCCTTAAGGATGTAAAAGGGGTAGGGGTGTGAAAATCATGAATCAATAAAAAACTGTATTTTTGATCACATCGACTTAAAACTTCATAATAATAAACTTGAATGAAATCAATGAAATACGTGTTTCGTCGTTTTCCAAAATTCAACCCTTAAGGAGGTGAAAGGGGTGGGGGTGTGAAATCATAAGTCAATAAAAAAACTGTATTTTTGATCACATCGACTTGAAACTTCATTATGATGATCTTGAGTGAATTTAATAAAACATGTGTATCGTCGTTTTTCAAAATTCAACCCTTAAGGGGGTGAAAGGGGCGGGGGTGTGATAAATAATATCATCAACGCCGAGCCAAAACTATTATAGATAGACCCATGAAATTTTGAAGAGATGTTCTGCTAAATATTTCTAGTTGTGCTAGGAAAGGATTTTGCGAAATTTTATTCCTAAGGGGGTGAAAAGGGTGGGGGTAGAAAAATGAAAAATTATGTATTTTTGGTCACATCGACTTGAAACTTCATAATAATAATCTTGAATGAAATCAATGAAATATGTGTTTCGTCGTTTTCCAAAATTCAACCCTCAGGGAGGTGAAAGGGGTGGGGGTGTGAAAAATCATAAATTAATAAAAAAACTGTATTTTTGGCCACATCGACTTGAAACTTCATATTAATAATCTTGAATGAAATCAATGAAATGCGTGTTTCGTCGTTTTCCAAAATTCAACCCTTAGGAAGGTGAAAGGGGTGGGGGTGTGAAAAATCATAAATCAATAGAAAAATGTATTTTTGATCACATCGACTTGAAACTTTATTATGATGATCTTTATAGTGTTTTTAATTTAATTTAATAAAACACTGTTTCGTCGTTTTCCAAAATTCAACCCTTAAGGGGGTGAAAGGGGCGGGGGTGTGATAAATAATCTATCATCAACGCCGAGCCAAAACTATTATAGATAGAGCCATGAAATTTTGAAGAGATGTTCTGCTAAATATTTCTACGAGGGGTCTCTCACTACCCAAATTTTGTCCAAGTATTGTGACGATACCATGTATTTTCAATACTGTAGAGTACTGTCGTGTATTGTGGCTATTTTGATATGTATTGCAATGTATTGTGGAGTACTGTGAAGGTCTGTGAGGTTTTGTGAAGTATTGTGGGTAGTGACTGATAAGATTAGCGTCACGTTGTGAGGTATTGCGAATTGCGACCTTGTGTGCTTCCCTTAGCAGAACCAGTAGAGCTCAAATACTAAGTGTTTATTTTTTCATCAATTCACTGCACTTTGCTCATGCGCCAAGTCCTGATTATAAGGCGCAAAACAAGAATCCCTTTAAGGAAGAAAATGATTTTTTTTTGTACATTTGAATGTGAACCAATCAAACGTTTTATTCTTTATTTAAGATATATCAACTTTGATAGAAACAATCTAAGAGCATTCAATGCAGTGATTTCAAGTTATTGAATCCATTGTTAGTCAACAAACCATTGATAATTTTTGGAAAAGTGAAATTCACGGTTCCGTCTAAATGAGGTGGTACCATTTAAAATAATGCATCTGAAGACTACTGCAAATGTGATAATTTCTGGTTCATTTAACAAAATAATACGTTGCAAAAAATTAACGAAACTTTAAAGCAATTTTGACAGTCATGACGTCATGAAAAGGGTCCGAGACGGAGTCTGTTCTATGCTCGATTTTATGTTTAAGTGTGATCAATCATAGAAATGGTAACAAAAATAGTAGTCGAACGATAAAACCGAGGCTAAAACTTGCATCTGACTTCATGTTCATATTGAATAAATAACAATTTTGAAAACAAGTTACATTTCACGGTAATTCTTCTGACAAAAAACCCTGCAAAAAACACGAATCTTCAATACCGGAAAATATAAAGTACCTCCCAGAACCGCTAAGAGTGCGGTCACAAAAAATACGAGAAAGCGATGGATCTCTTTGAGTTCTATATTCACCGAACATAACAATAGGTGCTATAAGTGTTGCTGAAAAAAACTATTTTTGAAGTCGGCCGAAATTTCGAAAGGTATAGAATTTTCCATTTTAGTGTGAATCACACTGTGAATACTCATGAGTTGCGATAAATCATTGCAGAATTAAATCTTTTCGTCTAGGTTACATTCAGTCCTCAGTCATTTTTCCAAATAATTTCCAATTTTGACAGGAAGTACCTAGTTTTATTTGTTCGTTGTGAATGGAACATTTTTTGGTCATTTCGGAAAAAACAAGTGTATCTGTCCTTCAGATATGTTAACAAATGACGTTTATCGAAGTTTCACCGTTGGAAGTGAAGAGTGATTTGGATTTGTAAATTGGATCGATGGAAATTGGTGGTCATAAATGATAGGACATACAGAAATGGTCGAAATCTCGGTCAAAAAAAGTGGGTACTTCATATAAATTGTTTTGCTATCTGGATTTCTTATGTATACCAAATTTATATACCTACTCTAAGTTTAATTACATTTTCTATACCTCTACTGTGGCAACCCTGAAATGTCAATACAAAATGTCAAAATTGCTTGAATTTTAAGAAATGTTAAGTAAAACTTAGAAACCCTCTATGTCCATAAAGAAGCCGGGCCAAATAGAAAAACAAATGTATTTGAAGTACCCACTTTATTATAAACTTCTCTGTATGTCCTATCATTTACGAACACTAGTTTCTGGACACCCTGTATACAAATCCATCAAATTTACCTTGTCCTCGCTATCTAATACAGTACCTAAACCTGGACGGTCCGAAATGGGGTACAAAAAAAATGCTGAAAAGCTGATTTCTTGTTAGTTGATGAGTTGACATCCACTGAGTATAAAACGGGGGTGGTTTCTTGTTATCTTTTTCAATTGACCAGGTTTTTGCAAGACTCTTGGAAAACTTTTTGGAACTTTCTCATTGCCACTTTTTTTTTGTTTAAATAACCGTTTTTTTCATCTGCGCAAGTGATTTTGTCTTGCATTTTGTACTTTTTTCTAACACTAAAAAAGGTCTATAAAGGCAAAATTGCTTATCAGTAATTTTTTTCAAACTGTTATAAATAATAAACAACCCTATAGCAAAAAAAAACACAAGAATGGCGATCGTGATCTTTTTGGTTTTACACTCAATGGACCTCCCCCCAATAACCTTAAAAAGATCAGCTTGTCAGCAATTACTTTTTTGGACTAATCATGCTGCGGTATAATTGTATAATAATTGTTAAACAGCTATCAATCTTACATTGTTTGAGGTTATGTATGATATTTTATTTCATATCGTACTGTAAAGTGGTTACCACATCGGGTAAATGACACTACATCATCAGAGACTGTAATACAAATTTACTTTACCACTCCGCTAAATGACACTTTGCATTTTCAAAGACTGTGAAATTGGCGCCATCTCATGGTTTTAGTAAATAACTTGGCATAAAATGTTGGTAACATATAATAAGTAACCTATCTACATTACCTAAGTGGTAGCATGGTTCAACTGGCGCCATCTCATGGTTTTAATTTATAACTTGACTTGACATGAAATGTTGCTAACATAAGTAACCTATTTAGGTATATTACCTGAGTGGTTACATGGTTTGACTGACGCCATCTCATGGTAAGAATGTGAGACCGACACGGTATGAAACAAAACAATGTACGACACACAACCGTTAAATGTCATTGAACTACCAGAAATACCGGACTCCCTTCCGGACTTGACTCCTAATTTTTAAAAAGTAATTTACCGTCTTAGTAACGTAAATGACTAATACCTTCACTACAAAGTTTGGATGCTTGATAGTGTGGTTTGGTAGGTGCTTAGCTTTATTTATAAAGGCGAATCGGGCAGTACTGAGACTTCTAAGTTCTAGAACCATGTTCAAGGCTTAATAACACTAGATTTGTTCTCACTGTTCTCACAGCTCTCAAGAAACAAAGCCCTTACAGTTTGAGTCTGCGCAATATGTCAAAACGCGTTCGCTCGGTCCTCACTTTACACGGAATTGCGTATGTACTGTGTGTATTGTCAACGTATTGTCGTTACTGTAAAGTACTGTATGATATTGTAAAGTATTGCCAACTATTGTGAGGTATTGTTAAGGTATTTTGAGTTTTGTCACGGTATTGTGAGCGAGAACGTCCAAGTATTGTGGGCAGTGAGAGACCCCCTGTATTTCTAGGTGTGCTAAGAGAGGATTTTGCGAAATTTTACTCCTAAGGGGGTGAAAAGGATGGGGGTAGGAAAAATCATATATTGATGAAAAGTTATGTGTTTTTGGTCACATCAACTTGAAAAACTTGGTTGAACACATGTCTCGTTATTTTTTGAAATTCAACCCCTAAGGGGGTCAAAGTCGGGCTCAAAGGAGATGAGGTGAGAAAATCATTAATTGATAAAAGATTATGTATTTTTGGTAACATCATCCTGAAACATCGTATAAATAATCTCAAATTAAATTAATTAGATACTTGTTACGTTATTTTGCGAAATCCAGTCCCTAAGGGGGTCAAATTCGGACTCAAAGGAGTGGGTGGAAAAAATCGTTAATTGATAAAAGATTATGTATTTTTGGTAACTTCATCTTGAAACTTCGTATAAATAATCTCAAATAAAATGAATTGAATAGTTGTTGCGTTATTTTGCAAACGGGGTCAAATTCGGACTCAAAGTGTGGAAAAAAGAATCGTTAATTGATGAAAGATTATGTATTATTGTTAACATCATGTTGAAATTGAGCATATGTATCGTTGTTTTTTAAAATTCAACCCTTAGGGCTCAAATAATCTTGTTTGAAATTAATGAAGCACGTGTTTCGGTTTTTTTTTCAAATTCAAATCTTATCTAAGGGGGCGAAAGCAGTGGGTGGCAAAAATCCGAGCAAAAATCATAAAATAAATGAAAAGTTGTGTATTATATTTTTGATCACATCAACTTTAAATTAATAATCTCAATTTAAAGTGTTTGAAATTTTATATCACACCAGCAGTAGCCGTCACGGCTTCGCCCGCAATGATCATCATAGTGAAGTTTCAAGTCGATGTGACAAAAAATATATAATTTTTCATCAATATATATGATTATTCACACCCCCACCCCCACCCTCAAAGTAGGCGGAGGGTTTTGAAATTTTGAATTCTCACTCAATTTTTCATTAAGACCAACTTTCTTCAATAACTTTTTGTCGTAACTCTTTTAGTCGTGAGAAAAATAGCGTTTGAGTTTATTTTCAGGACACTTGATTTTTTGGGACTAAAATTATTACACAAATTGGTTTCCATCCAAGCAGGGCTGAACCCCGCGACAAGAGCAAATGCGAAAGGCTTCAACCACATATAGAAAGAAAAATCTTGTAGTACATCATGCAGCTGCAGCTAAGTACCAGCAAAACCATCTTGAGGATTATAGATCAAATGATACACGGGTTTCATTGATTTCATGCAAGATTATTAATATGAAGTTTGAAGTCGATGTGACCAAAATACAATTTTTTATTGATTTAATTAAAATTGCTGTCGAAGCGGGCGAAGCCGTGGCGGGTACAGCTAGTTTTCTATAAAAATGTTTGTTCATATATTTAACCTGATATTTACATTGATTTTTTATTATTAAATAACGTGAGGATTATTTCAGATTTTTAATCGGTGTCTTCGAAATACTACGAGTCAAGATGGAATTTCTCGACTAGTAGTTTAATGACAGTTTTCGGCTTAGTATCGTATAAGTGATTCACGTTACTAAGCCGGTAAATGACTTTTTGAATTATTACGAGTCAAGATATTCATGGATGAGGCGACGAAGGAATCGAGTCCGGAATTTCTAGACGAATAGTTTAAGGCATAATGACATTTAATCGGTATCGTGCAATGCTTCATTTCATACTGTGACAATTTTTTTCAATCGATTTAAGTGTTGTGCTTTCTTATTGTCAAGGCACACGTTGAGAGAGCGTTGGTGGCAGTACGTCTCACATTCGTACCATGAGATGGCGCCAGTCAAATCATGTCATCACCATATACAGTATGTCCGGGTCCGGCGATGGGGTATCCCCTCCCCAGAGAACTAGAGGTAGGAGAACGAGGCTGACATCTGCGCGAACTCGGAAAAACGTAGACAATTGAAAGCCGCCATTTTCTAGTCACCTGTACGAGGGCCGATCAATACATTCTATTTTGTCGATTATTTTGTCTTGAAGCGTATGTAAAAAGTACACAAAGATGTGATTTTGGAGATAGGTGGTCGGTTAAATTGGAGATAATTTGTTCACTTTAGGAGTCGAACACGCTACTTCTGGAAATATTCGAAAAAACAACTTTCTTTTCATTTTATCATCTAAAAATATAAGAAAATTGAAGAGACAACGAGAAAGTCTCTTATTTCTCTAGAAAGGCGTTTCTTGATTTAGAAATGAAAAAAAAAATGGGAAGATTTGGATAAAAAATTACGTATCATTCAGGTACTAACCAAAATGATTATTGGGACTTTTCAAAAATACAAAAAAGTTGATCAAAATTGGTAGAAAGCAAGAAAGCACCGAATATTTTCAAATGAGATTTTCCAGATTAGTGAGTAGATACCTATTCTTGATACCTACCTAGTTGTTGTTCTTATAAGCCCAACGATTTAAGAAAAGATGAATACTTGATATAACATAAAGATATAATTTTTCAACTCCTGAGATCACAAAACCTTCTTTAAAATGTTTTTATTTCTGAACCACACGAGTTACTGACCTTCCTATCAAGTAAACCTAATCATGGAAGATAAGCAAAAGTGTATAATTTATGGAAATTAGTTGACTTTCAACTGAAAACAGTTTTATCTTGAAAAGGAAGCTTTTTCAGCTTTCTGTTAGGTATTTGAACACTGTTTCAGGGAACAACACGCCATTATCAAACACCAAATGAACACTAATCGATCAATAATGTCTTGAGAATACCTATTAATTCACGATTTATCACACAAAATGACAAAATGAGTTTTCAGAAGATCCTGAAATTCCTAAAATCCATATTGAAAACATCAACATAACCGCAATTATTGATTGCCAGGCATTCAAAGCAAGCAATTCGAGGCAATGTTGCCGGACTTGACCAATTTTCATAAGACTCACTTTGATATGCACATATTTACAAAAGCGAATGAATAGTTATTATTATGTATGTTATTTGTAAGACACAAAGGTCTATGCAATTTTAACCATATCGAATGCCTCAAAGCTCACAATAATTTTCAATGCTTTGACATATGAGCACATTGGCAACACAGCCCTAGAAAATGGCTGCCCCCGTAGTGTTGGATGCGCAGTCGTCCAAACTCATTCTTGTACCTCTCTGGCTATCCCCAGGGGTATCCATGGTAGAAAGAAACAAGGTATGTCAGCCTCACGCACGGACCTATACAGGCTGTTTACGGTCTTGTGATTTTTTCTTTAATGTTTTTTTCTACACGTTAAAAGAATATGATTAACGCTAAAACGCCTTAGCAAAAGTTGAATAATAAGAGAGATAATGAATTTTTTGTACGATTTTATTTTCAATCTGATGACACTAAATTGCAAAATTACTGCTTTATTACAGCAGTTGTTCAAAGTTATCGCCCTGTTGTTGAACGCAAAGTCTCGCTCGACGTATCCATGAATTATTATTATTATTATTATAATTATTATTAATTATTATTATTATTATTATTCGACTTTTGCTAAGGCGTTTTAGCGTTAATCATATTCTTTTAACGTGTAGAAAAGAACATTAAAGAAAAAATCACAAGACCGTAAACACCCTGTATAAAAACTGGACTGCCAATGCATAATGCATATGCCCGACCTTGCCAAAAATGGGCCATGGGCGCCGCCATGATGTGACAATTTGAGTTGGTATATCACTGATTTTTTTGACGTGCCACTTATGGCTGCGTTCCGAAAACTAGCGCTATATTTGTGCGGTCCTACTGGAATGAAATGATTCGCTGTGCTGCAGCACAGTAGTCTAGCGAGAAAACATAATATATCTCTTTCGGTTTATCGCAGGAACTGTGATGCGGTATTTAGACATAACTTTTAATTCTAAACCACTTTTCCTTATAACATATTGCCAAATTTTTTGAAATAAGGGTACTTTACTCTTGTACAATTTTCATATTTTTTGGCCTACCCTGTATGCTGTTTGACTTGCAACCATTCTAAGTGCAACTAATACAAGACCTAATATGATTATCGAACATGCACCAACTTTCGGCAATATTTGTTTTTTGGTTATGCAGTTGATTAAAAAAAATCCCATACTTAAGTGACCACACTGTATACCTACTATTTCGTAACGAGTTTAACTTGTACCCTGGAAAATAGGTAATTGAGATAGTCGATGTTTCAAGATGTATGCATTCTGCGATTTTAGAATCGACATAATTATATTCTCTTCAATATGCACAAAAACCACGGAAACGAGTCACAGATACTTGAAGAAAAAAAAAAGAAATATTTACCAATATCCTTCGTCCTATATCTTATTATTTATTCACTTATATTTATATTAATTAATATAACCTCGAAATCAGACAATAGCTGTATGTAAGGTTTACATTCAATATGTTCTCGACTCGAATAGATCGTTTCCAAGTACGTCACGAATCTCAGTTGATTCCTGAAAGTGGCACTTATAAATCATTGTGACATATTTGAGAATTCAAGGTCATAAAGAAACCCCTATAGAGCGCCGTCTGACAATAGTGACGTTGGATTATTGTTAGC
Source organism: Orchestes rusci (assembly GCA_958502075.1). Classification (NCBI taxonomy): domain Eukaryota; kingdom Metazoa; phylum Arthropoda; class Insecta; order Coleoptera; family Curculionidae; genus Orchestes; species Orchestes rusci. The sequence continues at coordinate 16,798,757 of OY293312.1, read as the reverse complement.
GCCACCAGTGAAGTGGATGGACTGGGAACTAATGGCGCCAAATTTAAATGGGGGATATTATAAATATGAATTTTATATGTAGTGGAACCATTGTGTGCTTATAAAGATCTTTTTAATGGATATAAGGAAGTAATAATTTTTATCTTACGTATGAAAGGAAAACAATTTATTCCAAATAAACATCAAACAGATTTTTGTAGGCACAAAATAATTCACAAAATTATGCATGATAATACGAACACCCCAGAAATAATTTGCATATACATAAGTAGGTATATTTATTCATTTTTCATCATTCATCCATTCAAATTTTACAAAAAAAACAATACAAAAGTAAATCATCTAATTATTACCTTTTATAATCAGAACAAGTTCTAAAAAAATCCCTCGAAAAATCCCTATCTAACCTCAATAACTCTGGAGAACTCATTCAAAAATATACTACCTACATGGCACTCTCCATGTAAAACTAGTATTTTGGTTCCAATACATATTCATTAAATATTTTTGGAACAGGAACTCACTAGGTTGATACAAGTAGGAACAGCAGTTCTTTTCAAGCCTCTCTTGGTTCCCTGTGATTGAATCCAAAATCTTTCCCGCAGACTGGGTGTGAATTGTACATTTTTTCATTGTCCATAGACAAGTTTTGAGTTGTTTAGGTTCTCACCCTCTGCCTTAGTAGGTAATCCAGGTTCTGATTTAGGAAATCAATGCCTTCTGAATATGCTCACTGCTCACTTCTAGTGCTTTCAGGTACGCTTCAGTACTTTTCACAGACACAATGAGGATAACTAATAGTATTTTTTCAAAAATTATGAAATATGACTGGCTGACACTGACAACATAGTATAATAAACAACATTATACTATGCTGACAAACTCGAAAACTCAACTTGACATTCACGTGACAATCTTGTCATGAACGGCGACTTCAGCGCTGTATGGTGGATGGACAGGTCCCCAACATAATATCGTCATTGCTCATTTACGAAAAACCTCTATAGGGAATTCTTTATGTTCAAGGTTGAAGTTATGCCTGAGTTACAGACAATTTAATTTCGATGTGGAACTTTCAAATTTCCGCTTGGCAAACGGGAATCATATTATGCTACCATCCACATTAAATTTGGCGTAAGCGTGACTTTGACAACCTTGATGACTTCAACATAAAATCTTGAACTGTCACTGTACTTCAAAAAAAAAATAATACTGTAGACGTTTAACATGCTTTTTCAGGAATCGTTTTCTACGTCACACGGAATCGATCTATTGGAACTGTCAAATTTCCGTTTGGCAAATGGGAATCATATGCAGCTTCTCTTGAGAAATAAATTTTGCTGGGATAAGTGGTTGTGCCAGAAAAAAATATTTTCAATTAGGTACACAGATATTTTATTACTGAATCTTTTTTTTAGCATAACCACTTATCCCAGCAAATTTCCTCAAGAAAGGAAAAAGCTCTCCTATACACTGCGTTATTGGATTGAAACGTCTGAACTATCAGAAAGTCAGATCCATAAAAAATCAAAAGATAAAGCTGCATATGAGTCATATGACGTAACTGATTTTTTATGGAATTGACTTTATGATAATCCAGATGTTTTTATCTAATAATGCAGTGTGTAGGAGAAGTTTTCGTTATGCTAAAAAAAAATAGATCAATAATTAAATATCTGTGCAACTAATTGAATTTTTTTTTTCTGGCACAACCACTTATCCCAGCGAAGTTTTCAAGAGAGAGAAAAACTCCCCAATACATTGAGCTATTAGAGAAAAGCATATGAATTATCAAAAAGTCAATTCCAAAAAAAAATCAAAACAAATAACTACATGTGACGTCACGTTTATAACACTTCCGGTTAATAATTACAACCGTTCGCTATAAAAACAAAAAACGCAATTTTATGGTCCAAAAAAGGGTACCAAAAATCATCAAAATCGATCTGCATGATTTCGAAAAATGTAGGAAAAACCAATTTTTTTTTGAATCTTTGACGCCCCCTGTAGGCTTAACGAAGCATTTTTGGATATGGGTAAGTTTGCCTAGATCGCCTTACTTTTGGTTAAGGAATTTGTGGTTGAACGTTGTACAGTCATTTCAGGGACACCCTGTAGAAAGTGCTGGGTAATGTTTCTCTCGTGAAGTAATATAAGTAAATAATTGTGTATTTCTTGCTTTATGCTTAACATTTGTGCACTAATAAAATATTCATGTTATATTTTGCCGAAAACTTTTGAATATGGGTACACAACTCTTGAAGCAGAAAATGATATTTCAACTTTTTGAAGACCCTGTAAGTATTAAATATTAAACTTCACTTAAAGTAAACAGAGTAAACTAGTTCTCAAAAAGTGCCGTCCAAATGAAATATATTTCAAAGTTCGCTTCAATTATTGAATAATCATAGAAAAAGTGTATATTATTCAACAAGCGGGAAACGGTGGATATTACTCACGAGGATGAAGTTTGCCCTACGAGCCGTAGGCGAGTAAGCGTAATCATCTGAGTGAGTAATATCCATTTCCCGCGAGTAGAATACTATACTTTTTCTATGATTATTCAATAATTGAAGCGAACATTGAAATATATTTCATTTGGACGGCACTTTTTGAGAACTAGTTTACTCTGTTTACTTTAAGTGAAGTTAGGTTGTTAACATGATACCTTTGACTATATATAGTCAAAGCATGATACTAAATCAATTGCTGAACGAAATTTGAACCAAGCCGCGCATGTCGTCACTGCGAGCCAAAAGTGAGGTTGGATTCAAAACATTCATAACGTCACCTAGCTACCATTTGCTGGTCAAAATTTGAACTGGCTCACGCATGACGTCCCCGCGTGACATTGATTGTATAGGTTTGAGGTAGTTCACGTGATGACTTCTGAAGTGGGATGTGCGAGAGTTTATCTTGTTTGTTTTCGCATCATGGTAACCGAGTTACCTAGGAAACCCATGAATGTTGAGGTTCGGACACGCAATGACGTCAGCGAAACCTGCGCGTGATCATATCTTGTTGGTTATAGTATCATGGGTTGTTAACACAATGCGACAATGACTATAAAACAAGTATGGACGGTCAAATGGGCTGTTTCAAAATGATGTATTTGAAGGTTGCCATTTTGTCAAATGTTCTGATTGGCTACAAAACAGTGGAGAAATGAGATTAGATCATTTTTCATTGGTTAAAAACAGCTGAGTAATGAGAAAAGTCACTGGTATGTGTAACGAGTTACATTAACCAATAGAAAGTGGATGTATATTACATCTATTATTGAATAGTCATAGAAAAATAAGTTGTTCCATTAGCTGTGGTTATTATCCCATTTATGAATACTTATAAATACATAATCACAAAACATACCTTGAAAAATAACTTCTTGTCTTTATTCATTTTTATGGCATCTGCTATTGGCGATTCAAAGAGTCAGCGGAGCGGCCTCTGGCGTTTTGCGCTCGAACTTTCGAGAGCGTGATAGACATCAGCTGTCTCCATGCTGTTTCTATTGGGATCGTGATAACTTGAAGATATATTCCCGATTTTGTTATTATTTATGAAAAGATTCTGATAAACCACGTCGGTATATGATCATAGTGTGCTAATTGAATGGTATTTTTCGGGTTTTGTTGTGATTGTTGGAATCATAAACTCATCGGCATCAGTCTAAAGGGTGTCGATATCAAAAAGCCTCAAGTGTAGTGGCTTTTAGCCAACAAAATAGACGATTATAGTGCATAGATCAAAGTAATCTACTTTTATTAAATGTATATATTTAATTGCTTGAAAGATCTCATCGATATTGGTGATAAAAATCATCATTAACAATGGAAGATCATTCGTATGCTCGCCGATATCCGAAGAAAGTTCGTAATAGGCATAATTGTCGCGTACCTCACTGCAATGAGAAGACAATCATCTGCATAATTTTTCAAAGGACCCACGTCGTGAAAAAACTTGATCGAATCCCGACACACACTAAATTTTCCACAGCTAATCTTCCTTCACGAAGAGGCCGGTCAAATCCATTCAGAGCGTCCACTAAATGTTCCAGTTCATTAAAGGCACCATTTCTCAATTGACAACACTCTGCCGATACGAAACACTCGACTGATACGAACAACAAATATAAATTCACGCGCGAAAACCTAATACGGGCTATGAGTAAAATGCAGTTGTCACGCTCTCGAAAGTTCTCGCGCGTTCCGCTGTAGCGCTGCTTGAGCTGTTTGAATCGCCAATATTTCCTCAACTTTCCCATCTTTGTTGAAGTTTAATATCAAGCAATCAAAAAACAGATTTAGATAACCTGGTAACAAAATTATGAACGTAGCAATAAGAGATGAAACGAATTAATCGAATTATTCCTTCAAATATTCAAATTAATCAAATTTCAAATAAAAATTATTGGATTGACTTTGTGTAGACTCATTCCTCACATGTCAGTAATTTGACATCTAACAAGACGCTCAGCCAACTTGCAAATAATACTGTACACCTCCCAATTGAAATATAGGTAAATCAATGAATATGTTTGATTTTCTGCAAAATAGATATATAGGAAAAATAGCCTCAAATCAAAGTAAGTAATTCAAGTACCGCTTTGCGATTTTTCTCAAAATTTTGACGTTAATTATTGTTTCTAAAAGAAGCCCATTTGCGCTAAATCGCTAATATGGCAACACTGTATTTCTGTAGCGAATGACTTCACAATGAGATGCGCGTTGGCATAACTTGTTTTTTTCTACCATGGGGGTATCAAATAGGTGAAATGAACCAAAAATTTCATTTTTGGAAAAAAAGTCATTCTATTAAAAAAATTTGCTTGCTAGAAAAATACTATTGTCGATGAAAAAACTTTAATATTTAATACTTACAGGGTCTTCAAAAAGTTGAAATTTCATTTTCTGCTTCAAGAGTTGTGTACTCAAAGTCAAAGTCAGTCAAAGTCAAAAATAGCTTTATTGTTTTAACTCTAGGTTATTAACAAAGCCTTTGCTGAATAAATATAAACAAAACAAATCTAGTATAAAATGTAAAAATAAAATAAAAAAACTGGACAAAGGTTATAAATTTTGACAGACATCAATTAACACTAAACACCATAATAAAATAAGATCCGCAATTGTATGTACATAGACAAAAGACAAATAAGTTTTAATCTAAAAGATTGTGCGAAACACTAACAGATAATATCAGTCAAATACCGTCTCATAATATTCTTCTAGGGTATAGTGTGTCCCAGCTGCCAATACCCTTTTCACAGCTTTCTTAAACATATTCAGGGAATTCATTTTTCTAACCCGTGTTGGCAGATGATTAAAAAGTTTTCTGCCTTCAAAAATAAAAGAATTTTTCACGAGTTCGGAGTGTGGTATCGGGAGTCTGAATGAAAACGGATTGCGAGTTGGATATGATCCAATCTGATTAAGTTCATTTCTGTGTTTCTTGAAGATTAAGATCACTGTCTCCAGTATGAATAAGGAACAAAGTGTTAATATACCACATTGATTAAATAATTGACGACAGGATTCTCGAACTTTGGCTCCACATAGATAACGAATAGCCCTTTTCTGAAGTAAAAATACCGATGTAAACGAATACTGAGGACAAACTCCCCAAAAGGCAATGCCGTAGCGAAGATGATTTTCAATAACAGCATAGTATGCATTTCTGGCCATAGCGAAACCCAGACTACTTCTAATTATTTTAACAGCATAACCCCCAGAAGAGACTTTATTACACACCCCAGATATGTGTTCCTCGAATTTCAATGAGGTATCAATCGTCAGGCCTAGAAAACGATTGAATTTAGGAACAGGAAGTGGTAAAGTGTCCATACAAAAACCCCGAGTTACACACTTAAAGGAGAGTATGCTTGTTTTTGATGTGTTGAAACAAAGACAATTGGAATCACACCATTTTTTTAACCCTCATTAGGTCATTAGAAATGTTGTTGGTTAACCTATGTAGATCCACATCACGCCACAAAATAGTTGTGTCGTCGGCGAACAAGGTAAAGACTCCTTTTATTAACATATCCGGCAGATCGTTTACGTATAGTAAAAAAAGTAAAGGACCAAGAACAGAGCCCTGTGGAACACCAGTACCAACCCTTTCCTCTTGAGAATAATTACCGTCAAATGACACTGTCTGAACTCGACCACGCAAATAAGACTCAAACCATCGCAATGATACGCCCCTAAAAACATACCTCTCGAGCTTCCGCAGCAGTATTCCGTGATTCACGCAGTCAAATGCCTTTGATAAATCACAGAACACCGCGGCAGCAATATCCCCCTGATTCAGTCCTCTGTAAAGGCGATCCAGAAAGTTAAAGATGGCATCCCCAGTGCAACTATCGGGACGAAAACCGAATTGATGTTGATTCAAGATGTTATGTTTATTCAAAAATGACAACATTCGGATCTTTACCAGCTTCTCTACAACCCATTCATTCATATTCAAAAGTTTTCAGCAAAATATAACATGAATATCTTATTAGTGCACAAATGTTAAGCATGAAGCAAAAAATACACAATTATCTTATATTACTTCAAGAGAGAAACATAACCCAGCACGTTCTACAGGGTGTCCCTGAAATGACTGTACAACGTTTAACCACAAATTCCTTAGCCAAAAATAAGGCGATCTAGGCAAACTTACCTATATCCAAAAATGCTTCGTTAAGCCTACAGGGGCGTCAAAGATTCAAAAAAAAAATGGTTTTTCCTACATTTTTCGAAATCGTGCAGATCGATTTTGATGATTTTTGGTACCCTTTTTTGGACCATAAAATTGCGTTTTTTTGTTTTTATAGCGACCGGTTGTAATTATTATTAACCGGAAGTGTTATAAACGTGACGTCACATGTAGTTATTTGTTTTGATTTTTTTTTGGAATTGACTTTTTGATAATTCATATGCTTTTCTCTAATAGCTCAATGTATTGGGGAGTTTTTCTCTCTCTTGAAAAATTTCGCTGGGATAAGTGGTTGTGCCAGAAAAAAAAATATTTTCAATTAGTTGCACAGATATTTAATTATTGATCTTTTTTTTTTAGCTTAACTGAAACTTTTCCTACACACTGCATTATTAGATAAATACATCTGGATTATCATAAAGTCAATTCCATAAAAAATCAGTTACGTCATAAGACTCATATGCAGCTTTATCTTTTGATTTTTTATGGATCTGACTTTCTGATAGTTCAGACGTTTCAATCCAATAACGCAGTGTATAGAAGAGCTTTCTCCTTTCTTGAAGAAATTTGCTGGGATAAGTGGTTATGCTAAAAAAAAAAATTTAGTAATATAATATTTGTGTACCTAAATGAAAATATTTTTTTTTCTGGCACAACCACTTATCCCAGCAAAATTTCTCAAGAGAAAGAAAAACTCTTCAATACATTGAACTATTAGATAAAACCTTAGAACATAGATGGATAAAACCATCTGAATTATCTAAAAGTCAATTCTAAAAAAAATCTAAACAAATAACAGCATTTTGTTATAACTGAGCAATAATTATGGTTGTAATGCACAGTTGATATTGTTGTTGTTGTTATTGTTGGCTTTTAGCTACCAACTATTTGTCGTGAACTTGCACCGTTATTTATACGAGTACAAGAAATGAAATAATGAAGACTTGGAACTTTCTTTTAATACTTCAAAACTTACTACGACGTGAACAGTATATGTGTGAATGTATGAGAATCATAATGCCTTAACTACCGTTCCTAAACCTTATATAGACTCATGGGGCGGGTACCCCTTGGGTAAACTTTGTCGCTGTTTCGGAGGATTCTCAACAAACTGCGATTTCTCCCGTTTCGCTTGACCGATTTAAACGAGCTTGGGATCATATGATAGATGATGATCTGCACTTCAAAAAACTTTTTTGGTTTTGAATTTTTGACCTTCGCCGTCGCCGCTAGATGGCGTTAACTGAAATGGTAGCATGTTTTTGCGTTTTTTTCAAAAAAATCAAATGTAACGGTATATTCATTTTTATATATTTTAAAAGGGGATACATTTTCCTATAAAAAAAAAAACAAAGAAATTAATGTTTTTTTTTGTTTTTTTTTTAAATTATTTTTTTTGTTTTTTTTAATTTTTTTAGTAAGAAAATATATCCCCTTTTAAAATATATAAAAATGAATAGGTCAAAAATTCAAAACCAAAAAAGATTTTTGAAGTACAGATCATGCTCTTTCATATGAGCCCAAGCTCGTTTAAATCGGTCAAGCGAAACGGGAGAAATCTCCGTTTGTTTAATAAAACAATTGAACTTTCCCCACCACGTTATTATGATAGATAGAAAAAAACGTTTTGGACAAAAAGTGTAGGTAAATAGTCAGTAAATCCGAAAATGAGCTCATCGATATATTTTCATTGGACAAAATTCCATAAAAATCATATTTTTCTACTTGGTGTTGGTTGTGACGCCCCCTAGCGACCATTTCAGAAACTTGAAAATATTTTCCAGGTTTTTCTCTTGGCCGTTTTAGTAATAATTTTTTTTGTCGCAAGCCTCTACGATGAATAGTTTACGTTATCTTTTATAATTCTTCGAACTCAGAAATATTTTATATTGTGAATCTATCATACCATTATCACCACAACAACCCAAAAACAGCCGAATATCCAGCGCCAGCTTAGTCAGCCTCAATTTCCTCCTAACTGAGCCTCAATAAGCATTTTAAAGCTCAAGTTGAAGGGTATAGAAGTATATTGTGCAATAGTTCATATTTGCGAATGTTGGTTACCGTCCGATTAAGTGATATTTTTGAAAAATTCAAAGGCGAATTATCTGTCTTCAAAAAAGGTGAAAAAAGTTTTGAAAGTGGGCATGTTTTCAAAATGGATTTTGATGGTACCTTAGGAATCCTGAGAGAAGTGTTGACTTTTTGAATGCTTAAAAGCACGTTTTCACTTCGTAAAAGCAATTTGAATTGAAGAGTCTCTTTTTAAATGGGAAAATCAATACAGATTGGATAAGAGCTGATGTTTGTTTTTACCCAATTTCAAAATGTCATCTGACAGTGACGTCCACTTCCACGGTCTATTCATCATCTGTATAGTAATGTCATAGAACTAAATGTGCTCAAGAGAAAAGGCTGGAAATATTTTTCAAGCTTCTAGGGTCGCCGCAAGGGGGCGTCACGGTACTGTGACAACAGAAAATCGATACTTTTTCGGAATTTTTCCCGGTGAACTACCAAATAAGAATATGGAAACAGGTTTTGGACGATATTCTCTTCAAAATTGCTCACCGACACTTCTGTCTAAGTTGTCAAATAAGACAGCTAGCAGCTGTCAAATTTCACTAATTTCCCTATAACTTCGAAATTCCTTGACCGATTTGACTGTTCTTAAGCCCATTTTGAAGAGGAAAATCTGCTTTTTCTGGTGCATTTACTCGGGGTCGATTTTATCCGCTTAAGCCGATCACACAACATGAATTGTGAAAGTCGAACATGAATTTGAAGTTTTTTCGAAACTTTCAAATGCACACCCACTAAATAGATGCCTTCATCGTGTTATTTGGATAATTTCCTACCACTTTCATGAAGGTAATTTTTCTATATCTTTTGAAATAGAAGAGTTACGGAGATTGCATCAGGAATCCGTCGAGGAATACTTTTGAAACAGCCCCTGTAAATTTGAATGTGTCAGAAGCATTGTCACTAGTTTTTTTGTTTTTTCTTTAGTTATTTTCATTTTTTTTTTAATATTCTTGGAAAAAGTGGTTTACTGGTCCACCGTATTATTTTTGGCAAGGTGTGCTCTGTATTCTACTTGTCAGCTGCTCGTAGAAAAAAAAACGAACAATAGTTGGCATTCTCACTTATAGGCTTTTGTTTTTAACATCAACTGAAAAAAATGTTGAACGCGAATCAGAACAAATCTTATGTGTATCTCTTTGACTCATTCAAATTTATAGGGGCTGTTTCAAAAGTATTCCTCACGTGATTCCTGATGAAGTTTCCGTAACTCTTTTATTTCAAAAGATATAGAAAAATTATCTGTATGAAAGTGATTGGAAATTATCCAAATAACACGATGGATGCATATATTTATTGGGTTTGCATTTGAAAATTTCAGAAAAACCGCAAAGACAGGTTTGACTTACAAATCATGTTGTGTGGTTGGCTAAAGCAGATAAAATCGACCTCGAGTGAACCAGAAAGAGCAGATTTTCTTCTTTAAAACGAGCTTAAGAACAGTCAAATTGGTCAAGGAATTTGGAAGTTATAGGCAATTTAGTGACGTCAAGTTTGACGGCCTGTTTGACAACTTGAAGAGAAGTGTCGGGGGGCATTTTGTAGAGAATATCGTCTAAAATCTGTTTCGATATTCTTTTTTGGTAGTTCAAAGGGAGGGAAACATTTCGAAAATATGTTGATTTTCTGTCATCACAGTACCGTTACGCCTCCTTGCGGCGATGCTAGAGGCTTTGAAATATATTTCCAGCATTTTATCTTGGGCACATTACTCTACAGATCTTCTTCCTAAGTCTCTATGATGAATAGTTTATGAGAACTGGCACCCTGTCGCTGAAAATGAATCACCCCGTATAAACAAATTATGTCCAACAAAAAATGTTGTGATTTCCTGGATCACCCATCAAGTTATTTTCAGCTCCTAATTTTGAGACTAGTCTTGGTAAGTTTGTTTCAGTTTAGATCTTTTGAGCCAAGTTTGGATTGGGTTCGTTAAGTTTGCGTTTGGCAAATTAATGATGAGTTATTAGGTCAAAAAGAAAAGATATCCGGTCTTTATTCTATAGAAAACTACATTTCCCAAACGAATATAAAGACATTTCTATAGAAAATATGCTATTTTTGATTGCCATAAAGTTATATGAGACCTTAATTTCGTGTAACATTTGTCGCGTTATCGGTTATTCTGCTGGAAAAAGTGCTAGAAACCTGAGCTTCCAGATTGCGCTTTGTACGGACCAGCGCCCATATGCCACAAATCAAATTTACTACTAATGGCTTAACATTATAAGTTCAGATGATGTTATAAGTTTTATCTCAGTTCAAAGCTCTACACCTCCAAAAATACACCCTTTATAGTGCTAAAATAGCAGAGAACCGTTTTGTTGATTATAATGATTACCAAAGCTGAGAATGTGAATATCAAATTTTATATTACTTCTAGTATCACTATCACTTCTATTTCAGGATGGGACTTGACTGATGCGGATGATCCTGTTTGCCTAGGGCTTTGCGATGGCATTATAGGAAAAGTAGAACATGTTCCTCTCTTTGATGCGAGACTCCTGATTATCAAGGAAAGCCAGTTTGTTGGAAAACTACATGGAAGTGAAGATGTTTATAAAATAAAATCGGTGGTATTTGTACCCATGAACGAGAAACTCGAATTGAATCTCAAGCCGTGTACAAAGCACAAGAGTGGTAATATTGAGAGACCAACAAATAAAAACTCTCTTCTGGACATACAAAAAAATTCCTTGAGTAAAACTTGGGGTACTCTGAAAGTTGCTGGACACACCATTAAAAACACAACACAGCAAGCAGCTGCAATAGCTTCAGGAGTGCCAAAAAAAGAAGTAAAGGATAAAGATAAATTCGAAAAACAGATAATAGAAGAATTTTATAAAATTTTCACTGACTCCAGTTCATTCTTCTACTCTCATACAACTGATCTTACGAATAGCCTGCAACGTCTATGTTATTTAGAGAAAAACGATCTTATTAAACCGAACTGTCTCTGGAAAACGGCGGATGATAAATTTTTCTGGAATAAACATATGCTATCAACATTGTTGAACAGTGAGGTGAGTTGTTGCAGGAACAGAACTTTTGGTGACTGCAAAAGTTTCCTATTTGTCGAGTTGTCGGACTATTTCCTTTTGTGATCTCGCCCAACATTACTTGACAGTAAGTGCCATGACATCGGGCATAACATACTAGCTTTTTGAGGTTTTCCGCGTAAAATTCCATCTAAACGCATGGACATGAATGTTGGGAAAGCACAAAACGCCGCGGTTTCCCGCTTAGTTTTAAACATATTATACAAATATACTTCGGGATCCCTATTTCATCAATGTTCGGTAAGTGAAGCCGATGAGAAAAACAGGCATATACAAGCCCATATTTGGCAGTTCAATATCTCACGATTAGAACTCTTAATCACCACAAAAAACATGTATTTGATGGTAGATCTACCGTGAAAACGGTGGATGACTACCGGTTTTCAATGGACAATTTGCATACATTTTCAAATGACTTGAAATCATATATATATATATATATGTATCCTGTACAATATTAGAAAGTCACCAGCGAAAAATGTTTTCCGAAATAAACAAAAATTTATTAAATAAATGAAAAAGAAAACGCAAATTTCACTGCATGATCGAAAACGGGGCGGAGCTAAATTACCCTGTCTTCTGTGACATCGTGGATGCTGATTGGCGCTCTTCAATCAGTGATTACTAGAATAATAGAGGTCGTAGGTTGATTTTTTAAACATCACAATGGCATCAGTACTCACTAATCCTTATATTTTTCATATTTCCAAAAAATGTGCAAGTTGACCATTCCAAACTTAACGTTAAGTCGAATCTGACATCTTGGCTATTTTAGACCAGACCTGCTGTCCGATCTCCGTTCCCGTTTTCTAAACCAAATAACCATGTCTGAATGCACAATTCTTGTAGTGAATGCAAATATCAACATCTGACTCCTTTCGAAAATCGTACCCACTCAGCGACCAATCGTGAAATGTTATATTGAGGCATGCTCATCGATATGAAAGTACACATGAAATCGACTTATTGGAAAGACTTTTCACATCTTTTCATTTCCAATTTTTCTCATTTTTATTTTGAAAAATTTTATGCTATATTCTGCGTAGTAGTAAAATATATGAGGAAGTTTTCAAGGAAAACTTAGCCTTTTATCTGTAATAGTTTTCGAAAAATGATTTTTTGAAACCGCAACATGTCAACCCCGACGCTCAACTTTCCTCATTGTCTAAAGCGGACGCGCGCGGACTGGAAAAATGCATTTGACAGGAAAAGACTAAAATCCAAGACGTTTTCAATTGTGCTTTGTACTTTCTACTTTGTAAAACTGTTTCGTTGATTTCGAAACTTTTTTATTAAAAGTTTTTTCTGCTTGGCGTATTTGGTTGAACTTGTCATAAGAATGACGATGTGGTCGATCAGATAAAAGTGATCTCTTAATATAAAAGCCAACTCAAAATTTTGATCATATAGTAGTCGAAAAGCTCTACCTTTTCATTAAAAAATTGGAATCATTTCCATGGCTTTCAATAGAAGGGATTCAAAAACTTGTTAGTTATTGGGCATTTTTTGAATTTAAAAACGGATAGCATTTTTGAATTTGGCATATCCAAACCAAAAACCATAGGGGTTACGTTGATTTTGTAATATAAATTTTATGCAGAATTTTCAAAAAATTGTGTCTAATATTAAAAAAATTCTTTCTCCAATCACCCTGTATAGATTCTGGTGACTACTAGCTTATACCGAGCGTTCAAAAATCAAAATCAAAATTAAAAAAAATATGTTAATATGTTATTATGAATGGTGAAGGAGAAGACTGGTGGGGAGCAGTCAGAAATCAGAGGCCTACGATATGTGAGTTCTCATGTATTGTCTAATCGAGCTTTTGGAACTGATTCGTTCCTTCTTCAGGATGACTATAGTATTTAAAAAAAACATGGATATAAATATGAGCGTACATAGTTAGAGTGAAACACTTACCAATTAGAGATACATTAAGATAGCACATACATAAATAAGAGATTTAACATAATAGTTATTAGCAGCAGACATACATAGCAACTTGAAAAAACCAATTTTGTTTAACGCTTGGACAATAAAATATCTCAATCACTTGTTAAAACGTTGGGAGTAATATAAACATTAAACGAATTAAAATTGTAAAACAGATGATGATGATGACCCATCGCCGGCGCCGGAACCCCCATAATCCAAAAGGTGAAATAATATAATAATAATAATAATAATGCGTTTATTTAGCAAATTTGCTATAAAAGAACATTGAAAATAAGTATAGACAAAATATAACATATCTGTAAATAAGTGATATATAAAAACAAATACATAAATACAAATATATAAAAACAAATACAATAATACAAATAAAATAAAATCAATGGAAACATTTTTAAAATCGTTCTAAAATATATTGGCGGACAGTTCTCTTGAAAACGATCACATTATCACAGTCTTTGATTGTTGTTGGTAAACGGTTGAATTCCATGATCCCTTTGTAAAACAAAGTGCTTGATAGCCTTCTGGAATGGGACGTGTTGCTTAATATAAAATCATTTCGTTGGCGGGTTTCATAACTATGAATGTCTTTGAACAATTGTGTTTTAATACAGATATAGCGGGGCATTAAGTTCTTTCTAATTTTAAAAATAAATATAAACACGTTCAACACAATCTTTTGACGAACAGACAACATATTAAGTACATTTAACATAGATTTGATCGGCGTGTGTTTATCACAGCGTAATATCACTCGCATCGCTCTATTGTGTATCCGTTGGAAGTTGTCCAGTATGTAACTGGGCATACTGTAAAATATAGTACTGCAAAATTCCAAGTGGGGAGCTGCTATGCTGTTATATAGGAGTAGTTTGGTTTCCATAGAAAGATGTTTGCCAACTCTAGAGATGAAATTCACTTTTTTGGAATATTTGCTAATAATATATTTCCCATGGGCGTGAAAATCTAGATGGCAGTCAAGTATGACCCCCAGGTATTTTATTGCTTGTTCGTGCTGTATCTTTAATCCCTCTATCTTTATGTTCAAATCATGGACTGCCACACTTGATAATCGCCTCTTCTTACCAAATAGAGAGAATTTACATTTAGATACATTAACACTCAGATGATTTTCACACAGCCAATCAGATATCAAAGCCAAATCCTCATTCATCATCTGTTGCATGTGATCTATATTTCTTCCGGATATGTACAACATCGTGTCATCAGCGAAAAGTTCAATTTTCACCGAATTGACGACTTTCACTAAATCATTAATATAGATCAGGAACAGTAATGGACCCAGAATTGTTCCTTGTGGTACTCCGTGAGTCACTGCCATTGGAGACGAAAAGGCATCGTTGTACTTCACACATTGTGTTCTTCCAGTCAAATATGATTCAAACCACTTCAGTACGTTGTCCCCGATTCCCAGATTTTCTAGTTTGGTCAAGAGAATCTCCCGATTGATGGTCTCGAATGCTCTTCTGAAATCGAGGAAAACTGCTAACACGTAATTGTCGGAATCCAGCTCCTTCAAAAACTCATCACAAATATTGACAATCACAGTTTCACAGGAGTGCAATTGGCGAAATCCCGATTGGTTTGTAGAAAAAATATTACTCTCGTTACAAAATTCGAGTATCTGGTCCTTCACAATGGCTTCCAATAGTTTCTCATAGACAGGCACTGAGTTTATAGGTCTAAAATTGTTACACTTGTTCGTTTTTGTTACTTTTGGGATTGGTGAAACAATTGAACACTTCCATGATTTTGGGAAAACTCCATACGTTAACGATGTATTGATAATGTCCAGTACGCGATTTCCAGTAACACGAAAAGCATCCTTGAAAACCACGGACGATATTCCATCTCGTCCTCCTCCTGAGTTCTTCAATTTGTTGACATATGTTTTCATTTCAGCCATTGTAATTGGCCTGAATGAAGCAAAAGACGTTTGTGGAATCTGTGTTGGAGAAGAGGCCAGTAATGCGGTCTTTTTCGAGATCATTGAAACAACTTCGCTTATACTTTCAATAAAGTACACATTGAATGCATTCGCAATATCTTCACTATTTGAGAGATTTCCATGGTCAAATTGAACTTCGTTCGGTAGTGCCGGTGTTTTTTCGGGTAGCAATGTTTTAAGATGCTTCCACAATTCTCGAGAATTTCGTTTGTTGCTGTCAATTTTTTCTTTGAAATACGAGTTTTTTGCCCTTCTGATGTCAGATACAATGGTATTTCGTAGATGTTTGTACTGTTCCCATGCTTCTTGTGTCTTCACATGTGTTGCTCTCACATACAGTATGTCCCTTTGTCTCATTTTTTCTCTGATGGTTTGATTTATCCATTTCTTATCCAAGAATTGCTTTTCAATGGTGGTTGTAGTTATAGGGCAGATCTCGTTCAAAATTGTGGACAAAGTTTCGACAAAACATTCAGCCAGCACATCCACATCAATTACATTGGCATTCCACGTGGTATCCGTAATGCGGTTCTGGAAAATATCAGAGCTGTATCGGTTCATATTTCTTCTTGAAATTTTAATTGACTGCTTACAAACTACGCCTGTATCGATTTCAATAGTTAAGATATTGTGGTCACTCATTCTTGGTGTCATATGAACTTCATGGTGCAACTTTTTGTTGTTTGTAATGATGTAGTCGATCAGTGTTTTACTAGTGCTAGTGACTCGTGTCGGTTCTTTAACGATTTGTAAGAATCCGTTGTCCTGAATGATGTTCACAATTTTATCTCCATAATAAGATGGTTTTAGAAGGTCATAGTTGAAGTCCCCTGTGATAATAACTACACCGTCAAATTCACTCACTTTATCCAGATAGTCCACAAAAAAGTCCAAGAACAAGCCATCCTGCTTTTTTGGCGGATGATAAACAACACAATATAAATATTTAGATGAATGCACACTAACCTCGATAGAGAGCAGCCACAAATAGTTGTCCATAGATATGTTGTCCTTGACTCGACATTTGATATCCTTTCGTACCATCGCCATCACACCTCCCGTTCTTCGGTTGTTGGTTAAGCACTGTTCCATCCTGTACCCTTCAACATGAAGCTCGTTTTCATACACTTCAGCCGACACATGAGTTTCTGATAGTAATAAAACACTAGGTTGCCAATCATTAATGAGGGTCTCAATATTGTCCTTATTATTTAAAAATCCCTGGCAATTCACATAAACGAGAACAGAGTTTAGTTCAGTATGTTTGTGTAATTGCTATTGGAATATGAACCAAAAATTTCATCTTTCGAGAAAAAGTCATTCTTTGTCAACATTTTTGCTTGACAAAAAATACGATTGTCGATGAAAAAAGTATGAAATTTCATACAGGGTCTTCAAAAAGTTCAAAAATCATTTTTTGTGTCAAGAGCTGAGTACCCATATTCATAATTTTACAGCAAAATATAAAAGGAATATTTTATTAGTATACAAAAAAGTTAACCATGAAGCAAGGAATACACATTTATTTATTTAAAACTACTTCTCGAGCAAACTCGTGCTGGGTACGCACGCGGCACGAGTACATCGCGCGGAAATTCGGTCTTTTGGTCTTTTACTGTTTTTCATTGTGACTTTTCGTCGTGGAAAAGAAGGAAGAAAGTCATATACGTATAATACGTATATGCTTCAACTGTGCAGTGAGGATTCCCGTGAATGCCATCTACGTTATTCATGATTCGTGTGCAAGATTTGGGTTCACTAAAATGTTTAAAAGTCAAATTTAGCTGAAAACTTTTTAATATAAGTTTTTTTTTTGAAAAAAAAATTTTACTTTCTTCAAAAAGTTGAAGACCCTGTATAAAATTTTGATTTTTTTTTCAACTACAATCGTTTTTTTTAAGAAGCAAACATTTTTATTAGATATGACTTTCTCGATAAATGAAATTTTTAGTTCATTTCACCTATTGCATCCCATCGCCGGACATACAGTATGAGATATTTGAGCAGACAGTTTTTGTTGCTAGTTTCGTGACTGGAGCGGTAAAGTTATGTGACAGGAGCTCGTTGGAGGCAGTCAATAATACGAGGAAGGCTACTTTGAGTCTTCGGGTCCTCGTATTATTGACTGCCTCCCACGAGCTCCTGTCACAGACAGTTTTTGACAAATATTTCATGTACAAGGTGTCCCGTTATATTTTAGGCATTGGATAACTTTCTTATTATTGATCGTAGAGAAACGTTTAAATCATCAAAGTTGAAGTAAATCTCACCAGCATTCAGAATCCGTGGTCAAAATACCCAAAATTGGATCGGAAATAGGAAATTTTGACAGATTATTGAGTTTTTCAATTGGGACACCCTGTATATTTTATCACAGTTCGTACGAATTGTCTCCTGATTCCAAATATACAGGGTGTTTATCAATTTTTTTTAAATTTCAACACCCTGTATCTTGAAAATTAGGCTCTTGCGGACCTATGTTCATATGAACTTTTTGTCTTAAAGTCATCCAAGGATTATCCACCCTCAAGTATCGGCATTCAATTGATAAACACCCTGTATATAGTTTGTGGGGTCTATTTTCAATGGTTCAAATTTTATAGCCACTTTATTATATCAATGTTCCATGGGTAGTTGGATATAACCATGGCAATTCCCATATTAATAAGCTGGCCAGTTGTCAAAATGCCCCTTTGTTTTCGAAAACATTTGGCGAGAAAGGGGAATTTTGACAACTGGTCAGCTTATTATTATTGGAATTGCCATGGTTATATCCAACTACCCATGGAACATTGATATAATAAAGTGGCTATAAAATTTGAACCATTGAAAATAGACCCCACAAACAATATATATATTTGGAATCAGGAGACAATTCTTCATTGAACTGTGATAAAATATACAGAGTGTCCCATTCAAAAAACTCAAGAATCTGTCAAAATTTCCTATTTCCGATTCGATTTTGGGTTTTTCGACACGGATTCTGAATGCTGGTGAGATTCACTTCAACTTTGATGATTTAAACGTTTCTCTACGATCAATAATAAGAAAGTTATCCAATGGCTAAAATATAACGGGACACCCTGTACATATGTACAGGGTTTCTCTTTATATATTGACACCAAGGGGGGTGTTTTTTATTTGACGTTTCTGAAAAAAGTGTCTCGAATAAAAGTTTGATGATTTCAAGTAAATTTTTCAAAAAACTCCATTTCGCATATACAGGGTGCCTCAGAAAGTATTGGCGTGGTCCAAGTTTCTTATTTCAAATGAGAACCCTACTTTTTCATTTGATTTTTATATTTTCCTGAAAATTCTAAATATTTTCTATGTAGCATTCCCTATACTTAAAGTGGACGTATAAAAAGTTATTGACCTCGAAAAAGTGCCTGGTTACCGTGATTGTTTCAATGTCTGATAGATTTTTTGGCAGTGGTGTAAAAATTCCTTACACAGATGAGAAAAAATGTGATATTTTTCGAATATACTATCAAAATAACAAAAATGCATACAGGTTGATGCCACTTTGTTCACCTGATTTCAGCATTTTTTATCAAATTGCAACTTTTTCGAGGTCAATATCTTTTTATATTTTAAATTATTGACGCTTTATCCACGTAAGTTCTATGGCAATCGTGTCGTTTGCCATATTTTTTATCAAGGTTCTTTCTTAGGTCTGATGATGCCATAACAGGCGAAACACGTGTCACGTTTCTAGATATTAAACACTTGAGGACTTAGACGTTGTGTTCTTTTACAATTTCATTGAATAGAAGACAGTTCTCTTTGGGAATAATGGACGATTCATCGTTATCTTTTGATACGTCAATTTTAGGTATAGGGAATGCTACTTAACGTATAAAAAAATATTGACCTCGAAAAAGTTGCAATTTAATGAAAAATGCTGAAATCAGGTGAACAAAGTGGCATCAACCTGTATGCATTTTTGTTATTTTGATAGTATATTCGAAAAATATCACATTTTTTCTCATCTGTGTAAGGAATTTTTAACGACACTGCCAAAAAATCTATCAGACATCAAAACAATCACGGTAACCAGGCATTTTTTCGAGGACAATATCTTTTTATACGTCAACTTTAGGTATAGGGAATGCTACATAAAAAATATTAAGAATTTTTAGAAGAATATAAAAATCAATTGAAAAAGGAGGGTTCTCATTTGAAATAGGAGAGTTGGACCACGCCCAGACTTTCTCAGGCACCCTGTATATGCGAAATAGAGTTTTTTGAAAACTTTACTTGAAATCATCAAACTTTGTGAAATTATCTGGACACATTTTTAAGACGAATAAAATGGTGTGTATGACATGTATTGTCTCAATCGTCTATTGTTTTCCCGCAACCCAATTCAGAAAAATGGTTGCTAATTTGATCAACTTTGGGGCCTTCGAACAACCTAGAAGCGGATACAACATTGAATATGAAAATCGCAAAAGAAACATTTTACAAGCTGTCAACGAAGACCCTAGTTAATCGGTAAGAACTGTAGAACGGGAAATTGGTGTGTCAAAATCAACAGTACAGAGAGTGCTAAAAAAGAATACGTACCATCCATACAGACCCACAGTAGTTCAAGGACTTAAAGAAACTGATTTTCCAAGACGAATGCGCTTCTGTGAGTGGTATACAAGGAAGTGTGATGACAATCCCGATTTTGTAAATCATGTCTTGTGGTCCGATGAACGTAGGTTCACGAATTGTGGAGTTTTTAATAAGCACAACACTCATCATTGGGCTGTGGAAAACCCTCACGAAGTGGCAGCGAGACGTCTACAGACCAGATTTGGGTTTAACGTTTGGTGTGGGGCCATTGGTAATTTAATACAACTTACCTTTCTCAGACATTGTTTTAAGGTTATCCGATGTTAAGCGGAAAGGTTGGTACAGAACCGTAATAAATGTCTAGAGTTACCTCCTAAGGAGGGCACTACTCACATGGATGTAACTCTAGACATTTATTACGGTTCTGTACCAACCTTTCCGTTTACCTTTCTCAATTGGGCAACTATCAATCAATCATTTCAGGAAATCGACTTATGGGACCATTTTTATTTGACTACAGCCTAAACGGACAAAGATACCTAGAGCTTTCGCGAAATCAGGTTGTGCCGACATTACGAGCTACTCTAACTGAAGATGCGTTCAGAAGAACCTGGTTTCAACAGGATGGATGTCCGGCTCACAACACCATTCAAGTCAGGAACTTCTTGATAGAGCAGTTTGAGGAAAGGATCGTTTCATTTAATGGTACAATACCCTGGCCTCCTAGATCCCCCGACCTTTCGCCCTTGGATTTTTATCTCTGGGGTCATACAAAGAATGAGGTCTATGAATTTGATCCTCCTGCGACTATAGAAATCCTGAGACAAAGAGTTTTTGACACATTTACAAATATCAACAGAAACATACTTGCGAGGGTTGTATGAAAAACAGTTACTAATTATCAAAAATTCCTCGATGCCTCCTTAGGTTGACACAGTACCTATTAATGATGTTTTGCGACAAATAAATCATGGCCTCCTTAGAAAAGATTGAGTCCTAACTACGAAATGTGATATTCCGAAGATAGTTAAATCTCTTATGCACTTGTGAGACATCACTAGACGGAAAATTTAACACTCTTTCCAAAAATCGAAAAATCCAATATGGCGGCCATGAGACAAATGAAAGTTGAGGCGGGTTGCGGGAAAACAAAAGACGATTGAGACATGTCATACACACCATTTTATTCGTCTTGAAAAAGTGTCCAGATAATGTCAAATTTTCATAGCTGTCCAATTAGCCGTTTCGGATTTACTGGCAAAAAACAAAATCCGCCATTTTCGGTTTTTCGCCGATATTTCCAAAACCATCTGACCGATCGCAAATCTGGAACCGAATATCGAATGCACTAAGTTTCCTCTAAAACTTTCTCCATTTAACGTTTGATGTAGGTATAATAGGAGCCAAGATCCCTGTATAGAGAAACGAATTTGGGATACAATGTATAAAGGAAAACCCTGTATGACTGATAGAATTTTATTTACCAAAAAAAGTATTTAGGTACTATGTACAGGGTGTCCCGTTATATTTTAGCCATTTGATTACTTTCTTATTATTGATCGTAGAGACAAACGTTTAAAACTTGAGGTGAATCTCACCAGCATTCAGAATCCGTGGTCGAAAAACCCAAAATAAAATCGGAAATAGGAAATTTTGACAGATTCTTGAGTTTTTAAATGGGACACCCTGTATATTTTATCACAGTTCGATGGAGAATTGTCTCCTGATTCCAAATATATATAGTTTGTGGATCTATTTTTAATGGTTCAAATTTTATAGCCACTTTAATATTTCAATGTTCCATGGGTAGTTGGATATAACCATGGCAATTCCAATATTAATAAGCAGGCCAGTTCTCAAAATTCCCCTTTGCTTTCGAAAACATTTTGCGAGGGAGGGGAATTTTTACGTACATGAATCTAGAATTTATTATTCGTTTTCTAGGCATCAAAACTTTTTATAAAGAATATAATAATAATCCACGAATTAGGTTTCGGCAAGTTATAAATGACAAACATTTTCCGAGTTGGATTCTAATATTCTGGAAATCGCTCCTGCTTGCTCTGAAACTAAGATGTTGCATGAGAACATGAGCGAAGGCAATTGATATACAGGGTGGTTTTGAACTGATTTAAGTAAAAATTGACAATTGACAAACGTACTTTACCGTTTGTTTTGAAAGATGTCAGAAAAGTTTATCAAGAAAAGTTGTTTAGAATTAAAAGCTCAAGCAGACTTTCAATTTTCAGACAAATTAGCATATTTTGATTCTATAAATATGTTATGAAATTATTAATTAATTCCTAATTTTGCTCTTTTTCGTAATAATTTTTCTCAGCTTTACACGTTTTATATAATTAATTCTTTATTAATTATTGTTTTATTAGTATTTCAAAATGAGCAATTTTTTCGATCACGATAAAATCTACTGCTAAAATGAAAGCTTTCAATCCAAAACAACTTCTACAATAAACTCTTCTGATATCTTTCAAAACAAAGGTACTTTACTCTTGTCAATTTTTACTAAATCAGTTCCAAACCACCCTGTATAACAATTGATTCCGCTCATTTTCTTAACATCTTAGTTTTAGACCAAGCAGGAGCGATTGCCAGAATATCAGAATCTTACTCGGAAAGTTTTTGTCACTTATATGTATACAGGGTGTCCCGAAATTAGACGTCAATATTTTAACCACGTATTCTACACACCAAAATAGAAATAAAACTATATTCGAAACTGTCAAGATTATTGAATAAAATTTGGTACAATCACTAAACTTTTCACACTCTATCTAATGAATGAAAACTTAGTATTGTATACCCTTTACGAGTGGGATATACACGTCGGCTTTAAGAAAATAGGCCCCACATTTTTTGGTTGTGGATTTTTAGTAGTTTTGCCAACAAATTTTGAAAATCTGGAGTTTTCTACACAAATGAGGTACTCTTCTTGTTACTCGCTGAGATGCACCATTTTCGAGAAAAACGCATTTGAAAATCTTTTTACACACTGATTCTAGTAAAAAATGTCGTGTGCATCTGACTAGGCTATCACAGGTAGCCACATCGTGCTTTCGCTGAGAGTTTTGGTATATCCAATTTTGTTTGTAATATGATTTTCAACTGCATTTTTCTCGAAAATGGTGCGTCCCAGCAAGGTAGGAGACGTGAACCTTATTTTTGTAAAAAACTCTAGATTTTGAAATTGTGCAGGCAAAACTACTAAGAATCAACAAACAAAAAATTCAGGGCAAATTTTTCCCGAGCCCGTCCCTGTATTCCCTAGCCATGAAAGTAGTATAATACTAAGTTTCCGTTCATTAGGTAGCGCGAAAAAAGGGGTGGTGAGTGTACAAAATTTTATCCAACCATTTTTCCAGCTTTCGAAAATATTTACGAAAAACCGTCATCAGGTTTTCACCTTCAACACCCTGTATCTTGAAAACGAAGTGTCAGTGGATACTAGTTTATTTGAAGTTTTATTTCTATTTTGGGGTGTAGAATACGTGGTTGAAATATTGACGTCTAATTTCGGGACACTCTGTATATTATTATTATGAAGGAGAAGGTGGTGGGGAGCAGTCAAAATGAGCGGTCTACGAAGCGTGGATTTCATTTATTGTTTTTTTCGAGTCAGTCACGAAAACTTTCCACGCATTATTATTATGAAAAAAAGGTTTTAATCAGAAAAATCCGATTCAATTGAAAAAATCGGCAACACTGATGTCATGACACTTACTTGAATATAATTGATGTGCTTTTAAAATGAGTTTACAACCTCTTACCACATTACACATACAATAAGGCCAATTAAAGTGCCTTATGAAGTCACCCAAAGTAAAATCAAAATATGTAGTATGGTTTAGTGAGTGAAGTGACGAATCTCTTTTTTAGAATTCTCTCTGTGATCCTTGGATACTTCCGATAATACAGGGCTTTGTTCAAATCGAAGATTGTAAAGTAGAGGTGGGTCCATACATCGGTGATAACAGAGGGGATAAACAATTCGAGATATTCACACTAGGAATCGTATCAAGAAGAAGCAGATTTCGTGCTGGAACAAGGTGATTGTGTTTTTAATTCTTATTATGATCAAAATGTTGGCTGAATGTACTGTGAAATGAATGAAGAATGTTAATGCAACATTATTTTTTCAGATATAAAAGACGTGGAGTATGTGAAGATGGCGAAGTTGCCAACTATGTAGAAACAGAACAAATAATTACGTATCAGTCCCACGAAATTTCATTTCTTCAAGTTCGAGGATCGGTTCCGGTTTTCTGGTCTCAGCCTGGATATAAATATAGACCACCTCCAAGATTAGATAAAGGTAAATCTAAGGATTCGATGCATATTTTCTTCTGCAAGATCTTCAATATTTGTTTGAAGCTGTTAGACAATGAAAATCGTGGATTGAATTACGGCCATCGTCTTGGTTTTATTTTTCTTTCACAGTCTCGATAAGTAGTATCTTTGATCGAAACTCAGTTTAACAAAAATAAAATCATAATGATGGAAGTTTTTCCCTTTTCCCTGTAGATCTTACAAGTATTTTCAAAGCTATGTAGAACTCACAATCATCATACATTTTCAGAATACCTATTCTTTTGCGTACAAAAAAGTGTAAAGGCTTAGCAGAACATATTTCGGAATGATTTTTCAGACCACTTTTAAAACGTCGTTTATTGTATCTTTATTGTATTTAGATAGTCGCGTTTAAACCCCCATGTTTTGTGCAATTTTTCAAAATTTGAACATAAATCATGAAAATCCGTAGTTTTTGACATAATTATGATCAAGGTCTATCCACACACAATAGTGACGGCACCGTAACGTGACCGGCTCGTTGACCATAAGAGATGCAACGTGAGTTAAATGTTGCGCAATTTGAATCTCAAAAAAATGCCGCTTCGAATCTTCCATTCCAAACACTGTATCCGACAATAAGCGATTTTTGCGAAATCCTTTTATTTTGTCCTGAATTTATTCATTCGAAAGAGGGGCAAAAAATATGTACTTCCTAAACATTTCACAATAATTGAACAAAAGATAGTCTATATTATATAAAATCTTGGACATTTCTAAAATGATCATTTTTTTATGATTTCTTCAAAAATTGGTAATTTTTGACCGAGACAGTCAGCATTTGTTATTGCAGTCTGAAACCCATTTCTGACGGACATTAACCAATCGATTAAACGCTGACTAGTGTGTGATTGTACTTCGTAATAGTATGAACCATATCAACCATATTATTCGATATTCTACAAGGTTGCCAAGGTAAGTGATCTGTATTAGAGTTTTCTCGGAAATAAGGCGATTAGGATTCTGAAAATTTGTATGATGAGGTTTTGAATGATGCTCTCTTCAAATAAAATAACGGTGACGTTCCGTGACTTCAGGTTTCATCGGAAGTAGGTTTAATCTTGCCTGCTTTAAATTGAACACTCTATACAGGGTGTCCGGGAAAATGTGGGAGATCTCTCGGATTCAGATAGAACATTAAAAAATAAGATGACAAGTTCCCATAATTTTTTTTCCCAGCGGCCCTCCCTACGGAGATACGGCCCCCTAAAGGACCCCACTGGAAATCGGTTTTTCTTGAATAACTTTTAAACGACTCAATATAATTCAATGAAAATTTAATATGATAAACAGTAGTAAGGACCTCTCAAAATACTTCCCTTAAAACATAATTAGCTTGTTTAGTTTACCAGGGACGGACTAGATTGTACATTTTAACGCTCAAATTTTTAACACCCTGTATGATAAGGAGTTAAAAAAAATAAATTTGGATACCTTGAACATTAAGCTAAAGAAAAGGTACTCTTGTTCATTGTCGATAAAATGAACCATTTTCGAGAAAAAACAACTTTTATTAAACAAAACCTCGAAAAAAGCCATGACGAAGTGGTGCTCTTGACGAAATTGTGAACCTAACGCTAGGAAAAAAAATTATGGGAACTTGTCATCTTATTTTTTAATATTCTATCAGAATCCGAGTTCCCATAAATTTTTTTCCTAGCGTTAGGTTCACAATTTCGTCAAGAGCACCACTTCGTCATGGCTTTTTTCGAGGTTTTGTTTAATAAAAATTGTTTTTTCTCGAAAATGGTTCATTTTATCGACAATGAACAAGAGTACCTTTTCTTTAGCTTAATGTTCAAGGTATCCAAATATATTTTTTTTAACTCCTTATCATACAGGGTGTTAAAAATTTGAGCGTTAAAATGTACAATCTAGTCCGTCCCTGGTAAACTAAACAAGCTAATTATGTTTTAAGGGAATTATTTTGAGAGGTCCTTACTACTGTTTATCATATTAAATTTTCATTGAATTATATTGAGTCGTTTGAAAGTTATTCAAGAAAAACCGATTTCCAGTGGGGTCCTTTAGGGGGCCGTATCTCCGTAGGGAGGGCCGCTAGGAAAAAAATTTATGGTAACTTGTCATCCTATTTTTTATTGTTCTATCTGAATCCGAGAGATCTCCCACATTTTCCCGGACAACCTGTATATTATTATATCTTTGAATTCTACGTGAAATAATTCCAGGCAGATTCAAGCATCATATCTTATACCTAAGTAGAAGCGTTTTTGAAATATTTGAGTTTTCATGTTAAAATGACGTTTGTGTTGGATTCCTTATTGAAAAGGACCTACTTTAAAAGATTTTGCACAATATTTTGAGAACTATTATTACACAGTGACTAAAAATAAGGTCAAAAATGAAATGGAGGAAACTGCCAAAAACTGGGGGTAAGTACCTACAAAGCCATTTTTTGTACACCAAAAGGCAATGAATGCCTCAATAGGCCATTTCAGAAACTTCTCAACATAACGTCAAAATTGACGGCTTGTACAGTAAACAATACATATATTACAAAAAAATTAGTTAAATTGTTATTAAGACATAAAAAAAGGGCTAATAATGTGAATATAACTTTCTTTAGCTCTGATAATATGGTCTGCAACTTTGCAACTTCCACAGTGACTACAAAACCCGGCTTTTGAATTTTTGAAAGCATCATTCAAACTCAAACATTTATAAGCTTTTAACTGCCTATGCAGGATAATAACTTGTGGTAAGCACCAAATAACTAATCATGTCCATGTTAGTTATTTTTGGAAAGCCCTATGAAGGCCAATTTAACTAAAAGGGTGTATGGTGTATGTAAGTTGGCGAGATAATCACTCATTTCACAGTTTTTCAGGATCAGAATCTCAACAAAACCATATTGCATACTTGACATTTCGAAAAATGTTTCAGAAAGTGAAGGAAAAAAGTGACAATCAGAGGTTAATGTTTGTTTACGGTACAATCAGCTTATGTTCTAAAATGGCCTATTTTCCAAAATTATCCCACAATGCCTCTTTTCCACTAAACAAAGCCCCTCATTTACCAACAATGCCTCGCATTTCCTAACATTGCCTCACATAGCCAGACATTTCCCCGCAATGCCCGACAATTCCGCAGTGCCTCCCAGTGCCCTATATCTTTCTATGACATGTGTTACA
Source organism: Orchestes rusci (assembly GCA_958502075.1). NCBI lineage: Eukaryota > Metazoa > Arthropoda > Insecta > Coleoptera > Curculionidae > Orchestes > Orchestes rusci. The sequence continues at coordinate 16,770,909 of OY293312.1, read as the reverse complement.
AAGAGACAAGATATTATTAAACAGGAAAAAACACAATTATTTTTTCACATAGTTTGCGTCCATTCTATTGTCATATAATAAATTATTTGAAGGTACAAAAACAAAAAATAGTTTGTAGATAAATTTATTTCAAAACGACACATAACAAGCAGGCAAATCTGTTAACATACAAGAAATATAAAAAATAAACATGTTTTCGCTATAACAACTTAAGACTAAATCTTATCAAACGAACAGTCTTTGATCCTCGAGTTAATCATTTTAATAATAATAATAATAGCTTTATTGCCCAAAAGTGTTACCCATTTACAGAGCAATTTTAATAAATTGATTCTATAATACTTTACTCCTAATACAATCATTTTCTTGCTTAGACCGTATTACAATCCAGAGATCACCGTTTGGTATATACATGGTGTTTCCTAATTGCGTACTTCAAATTTGAGGGCGTATTCCTCAGCTAATTTCATGAAAGTCTATATAAACATGAGTCCAGAAAAACATCGTTTCTAAGATACAAGGTCTTGAAACATTAAAAAAGTATCGTGAAACTCAATGTTTATTTTTTTTCTTCACAAACAAAAATTCTAATAAATAGGAAGGAAATGCTGTGTTGCTCATCCCGAAGTAGGAAGGAAAACAGTTTGAGAACGAATATTTTATTCATGAAGCTGGCAAAGCGCTTTCGGCTAATAGTAAGCCATCATCAGTGCCCCAATAGTCAGTCGTGTACACAGGACACCTAAACTGACAAATGAATTCAAGTTTTTAAATGCACCATCACTCCTTTGACAACTGATGCAGGATAAAAAGAAGTTTTATCAAAGTTTAGGCCGTTTCTATTTATCTGGCCACCACTGTGTAAAGTTAATTTTTTATTTAAAGTTACAGTGACAGATCAAAATTGTAGGTTAAAGGTTGGCAAACATGTTTTATTACGATAGTCATAAATTGAACTGTGATTCGTTTTATTTTGCTTTGTTCAAAATGTATTTGATTTGACAGAAAAAAAACGTTCGAGAATAGAGAGTGATGATAATTTTGGAATTGATGATCAAAATCCTTATTAAATCGAGAAAATTAAGTCTATTATCAAATATTTTATCTTTTTATTTCAATTAGCGAGCACTTTATGTCATTTAATTTTTTTTTGCCAACCTTTAATCTCCATTTTTGATCTGTCACTGTAACTTTAAATAAAAAATGAACTGTATGAGCATTTTTTTTATTTTTGGCAGGTGAATATGACCTGAAAATCTCTGTACTCAATTTTGAAACACCTTGTATAACACAGTATGCATCACAATCTCAAAATCATTTTTGATATAGCTCATCATATTGGATATCACTTTATTCGATTTAAGTATGTTTTTGAGACCTGAAGTTTTTTCTAGATTCCGAATAAAGCTTGTTGAATTTTACTTTATCCGCTCTTTTTAGGAGAATTGGTATGGAATTTTCAATTTCTGGTTCTTGTTGCCAAATATAATTACCGCGTACTATGTTGTTCCTCTTATAAAAGGAAAAGGTGGTGGGGAGCAGTCAAAATTCATTTTGACTGCTTCCCACTACCTTTTTCTTCTCAATCACAAGCTAGTCACGAAAATTTCCACGTTCCTCTTATACACAAAAGCAGATAAATAGAAAGTATTACATAGTCTCCACTCTACTGCGCCTGGCCGTAACAAGACCATTGATTTAAACGATGAATGTAAACAACGAAGTTCAGATCTCGTCTTGCGCATAAAAAAACTTGCGGGGCGGCGGATCATGACGTATGGTGTAGCCCAATTAATAGGCCCGGACTCGAGAATTTTGAATAGAACTATTATAAGAGTACAATCATTTTTGGGCATAATACTTACTGTGTGTAGAGGTATGTTTGCCAAGGTATAAGTAAGTTAACATAGTAGGTATAATTATCATGATATGGAATTTTGTAGTGCGAACTCTGAGGAAAGGGAGTGTAAGGAGATTTTTAAAGCAAAACAAGCTCATTAGTTTTCAATAGCTGACAAAAGATTGGAAAAAACTAAGGGCAAAATTATTGTTCAAGTTTAATTATCAGTAGACTTGTATGATTTTGATAAAATCACTCTGTATATAAAAAACAAATCATAAATAGGTTTGTAAGAATATACAGTTGTCCCCGGATGGGTGCTAAAAGAGAGCAATTGGACTAAAAATTTGAAGATAATACGACAAAAAGTCATTGTTGATAAAAGTTTTTGCTTGGTCCAAAAATAACATCTGTCGAAAAAAAAATCCTCAAATATTCAGGGACACAAAAACCTAACCGAATGTGAAAATTACTCAGAAGAAACTGCTGATATTTATTATTGTAATTTCAGACGGAAAACAATGAAAGAAAGAAAGGTATAATACAGGACTGGTCAAAAAATTCAAAATTAATGTTTTGTGTAAGAAAAAAATTACACTTCAGAGAGTATCCCCTCTTATATTTTTGACTATATCTGGAATTCTTGATTAAAGTTTCTCTTGGAAAAAATGAATTTTCAAAATAAGTAAAAACTTTACCAGAAATGACATTTTGGATTTTGATTTTTTGAGATACTTTCCTTTTACACCAAATAACATGTTTGTGTTTTTTGACCAGCCCTATATTAAACTTATATTTCTTTTCTATCGTTTTCCGTCCAAAATTAAAAAAAATATATAATAAATATCTGCAGTTTCTTTTAAGTGATTTTCACAATTTTGTTATTTTTTTGTATTTGTCAAGCAAAAACTTTTATTAAGAATGACTTTTTGTCGCATCTTTAAATTTTCAGTGCATTTGCCCTCTCTTAACACCTATCCGGTATAGGAACTGAGTCGACTGAGGATTGTTATGATCAAATCTAACCGAAAAACGTCATGTTGTCAGCACATCACCTGAATGTTATTCATGTATGTGAGTAATTAACTACTAAATAATTTTAGCACCTTCAGGAGGAATTTAACAACATTTTTAACAAAACAAGAGCAAAATACTTTCTACCTTGAATTTTGTAATATTCTGGGGATTATTATTAACTTGGGGTAAAAACTGGTCATGAATTTCCTAATACTGAATATTGAAATATCTAATAATTATTATAATTATGAGATATCGAGCAACACAACATTTTATGATAATTATATTATATGGAACTGATTGTGATAATATAAATAACAATAATTATTCTAAATGTAATCAAATAATTTTAATTACAAATGAGTCTAAGTATCCAGACAGATGAGAACAACAAATTCAACATAAGGCTAAATCCTAAATCATAGGGAAAATATACAACTTCACAAAATTGGAGATAGGTTTTCCGAACAAATATTTTATGAGTATCGATAAATCACTTTATGGGGCAGATTATCAGCGTGTCCTACAATATAACATCTACCTCTACAAATACAGAATAAAAGACAATTTTCAAAATGAGTGAGTTGCTCTTTCAAGACTGTAAAAGTCGTTTTGTTGCCAGGTGGATATTAAATGCAAAATTTGAGGTAAATCAGTTTCAATTCCAAATTATCATTAGATAAAATTCAAAATGTCGTGTGATAACGCACGAAACAGCTCTCTCGTTATCACATGCAAATCAATAGCAAAATATTGGTTATTATATTTTTTCTGAAATCATTGTCACTATACTTTGATCACTTTTTTGTTAATTGAAAACAGGGATATCTTGCACGACGAAATCTAAGTATTATAACAATATGTGAAATAACAATAATACATAGGAAAGTTTGTTCATTGGCCTGAGAAGAAAATGAGATTTGTCAATTTCTTTCTTATCAATTCCCCTTGCACAGATTATACCTACTTAAAAATAGAAATTCCTGGTGTTTTTCCTTTGCTTTTGCAAAACACAACTATAACACCTTCGACATTCTCCTTAGCATCCATTGCTTAAGGTAGTATTGTTCAATGGAATCGAAGAACGAAATAAGGTATACGTACAGAGCACAAATGTAAACCAACAAAGTTATTGTTTAATTGTAAACAATCACAGCTGTCAATAGTCAAAGAAGATATAAACAAGATAAACGACAAAACAACCGATATGACGTCTAGACGAGCGATCACGGGTACAAAAAGCTGCAAAACAATAAATATTTTATGGCTCCTATAATTTTCAAAATGAGAAGGCCAGTGTTGCCATGAGAACCTGTGATCAAGAAAATCCGCCACAGACTTGGAAAATGGAGGTAAACAATCCTTTTTCAAATTCAATAAAAGTATTCTATCTTGTCTTCGTCAAAAGCAATAAACAACAGAAACGAAATCTTTCTCTCATCACCGTCAAATCTTTGGTGGATGTGAAATATCGCTGATAACAAATCGTAACTTTTGGGAATTCCGCTACATATTGATCTATTTTGAGCTATCAGCGAAAAATCCCCTACAAATAATAGCGAAATTCCGCCCCAATCGGTAACACTGTAACAGATGACAAATGATTTACTTGTTTTGCAAAGTCCGGTTCTGTTCGGTGTCAGCTTATCCTTACGACCGATGCGATGCGATAAAACGCACCTAGTGTTCCAGTGCGCAATTCGAAAACGGAACATCTTTATTTACATTTTTCTTGTTGGCGTCGATTTTTACGTGCGCTGAAACCCGTTTTTTTACCCATAAGCTGCCACTTCTGTATAGCTCGAGAGACGGCTATTGCTTATCCATAGTTATTTAAATCAATGAACAAGACTCAATCAAAGATGGCTGAAGCCGATGCTGAATACAGTGACTCGCGAGTCACTGTAATGCTGAAGGGTGCTAGATGCTTGAATGAAGCGATCAAACTGTAAGCCTGGGCATCACATCGAACAGAAACTGATGCGCGCGCAGCAAAATATGCCTGAAAATTGCACCATATTGCCCTTTCAATGCCTCGCATTACTCAACAATGCTTCACAATGCCCGACAATGCCTTGCAATGCATCGCATTGGCCCGCATTTCCCCACAATGCCCCGAAAACAGAGAGCGCAGGTTGCTATGGAATTCCACAGTACACAGAATCTTCAACTATTCCGACTGGCTTTTTTACAAGTTTTTGTTAACAAAAATATCTCGAGGAAACTGCCAATTAATAAGGATGTAATATTCCAATCTTATAAATAAATGTGAAAGTCTGTATGTTTTTTTCCTCAAGGTTTTTGGACCATGGCACAGAATTATCTGAAAATTTGCACAATCATTAGCCTCTACCAAAAGATTGTTTAGGAAAAAAAAAATAAAAATTAAAAAATGAAAAAAATAAAAAAGTCTGTCTTGTTAATATGTAGGTTCTATAGGGTATACGATGAGCGGGAGGGAAAAAAATAAAAAAATACATGAATTGAAAAAAATTTAAAAAAATGTGTTGTTATTATGTAGGTTCTCTGGGGTATAAGCTCAGCGGGAGCAAACAAAATAAAACATAAAAAAATGAAGTAAAAAAAACTGTGTTATTATTATCTTATTTATAAACTAGCCTAAACCCGACGCGGGTGGCGCCGCGTGTTTAGGCTAGTACACAATAAAATGTAATTTAAAAGTATTGATTTATAAAATTAACAATTTAGATTTGTATGTGTACAAAGTGCACGTCGACCAAAATATTTTTGTACCTATATGGAAATTGCAATTTTAGAAAACTCGTTACCTAATTTCCATATACAAAAATTTAATTTTTAGGATTTGTAATTTTGAAGCTAAGTGTTATATAGGTTCCTAATTACTCAATAACTCATGCTGTAAATCTCTTTCATAGTCATTTACTGTAAAATGGTCGTAGCAAACTATCGAAAAATCTATATTAAACTTGTCTTTTCTTCTGCAGCGATGCACCCACTCTTTTTGTATTGCAAAAGACACTAAATCCTTATCTTTTGGAGAAGAATGGAATACTATGCTTGAGCCTTGCTTTTTAAGAGCTAATTATACAGGCATCATGAACTAAAATAATGTTTACCACTGGAGTTAATTATTATTAAACAAGAAGCCTATTTGCTCAGAGAGTAGTGGCCATCATTTACTTTCGTGTGAACAAAATGCTCCTTCTTGTGCTAAATCGAATTATTGTTACACACCGTTAACCGTTAACACAACGAAACGAATAAAATATGTATTTGTATATCTTCGCCAACTCAAACTACATTGAAACTACTTGGAAAAACACAAACTATTGGACAAATTCACAACACAACACACACGATCAACGGCTGAATGAAAATAAACAAACCATTCAGAACCCATGGTGACGTCACAGCCGTTCTCCGCTCGCTGCCAAACTGCCAAACGTACGTTAAATGTAACTGAGCAATCCTGTGTAGTTTATAATCGTTGATCCCGCCCATAGAAAAGTGATTAAAATATAATCATACTCACTTTTCTATGATCCCGCCCCAGATCAAAAGTTATTATTGCCATAAAGAATTCCCTATAGAGGTTTTTCGTAAATGAGCAATGGCGATATTATGTTGGGGACCAGTCCATTCACCATACAGCGCTCAAGTCGCCGTTCATGACAAGATTTTCACGTGAATGTCAAGTTGAGTTTTCGAGTTTGTCAGTGTCAGTTAGCCATATTTCATAATTTTTGAAAAAATACTATTAGTTATCCTCATTGTGTCTGTAAAATGTACTGAAACGTACCTGAAAGCACTAGAAGTGAGCAGTGAGCATATTCAGAAGACATTGATTTTCTAAATCAGAACCTGGATCACTTAGGCAGAGGGTGAGAACCTAAACAACTCAAAACATTGTCTATGGACAATGAAAAAATGTACAATCTACACCTAGTTTGCGGAAAAGATTTTTTTGAGGATTCAATTACAGGCAACCAAGAGAGGCTTGAAAAGAACTGCTGTTCCTACTTGTATCAACCTAGTGAGTTCTTGTTTCTAACCTATCAAATGAATATGTATTGGAACAAAAATACTAGTTTTACATGGAGAGTGCCATGTAGGTATCATATTTTTGAATGAGTTCTCCAGAGTTGTTAAGGTTAGATAGGGATTTTTCGAGGGATTTTTTTAGAACTTGTTCTGATTATAATATATAAAGATAATAATTAGATGATTTACTTTTGTATTGTATTTTTTTGTAAAATTTGAATGGATGAATGATGAAAAATGAATGAATATACCTTTGAATTTATTTCCAAATTATTTCTGGGGTGTTCGTATTCTCATGAATAATTTTGTGAATTATTTTGAGCCTACAAAAATCTTTTTGATGTTTATTTGGAATAAATTGATTCTCTTTCATACGTAAGATAAAAATTATTTCCTTATATCCATTAAAAAGATCTTTACAAGCACAAAATGGTTCAACTACCTATAAAATTCATATTTATAATATCCCCCATTTAAATTTGGCGCCATTAGTTCCCAGTCCATCCACTTCACTGGTGGCGCTAACAATAATCCAACGTCACTATTGTCAGACGGCGCTCTATAGGGGTTTCTTTATGATTATTGCTACCATGACTACGATCCGCGCGACGCGATCTGAAAGGATCAAGAAGAAAGACACATCCTTAGAATATAGAACATAGAACCCACATGTCTCATTGAAAATGTTTTATTATCACTAGTGATCTAAAAATGTAGATATTATATAATTGGTAACTAACGGAGATGCACTCATAGCGAATAGAGTATTTTTAATTAGAATAAAAATACCTTGAATATAAGGTGTAGCTACTTATTAAATTTGCAGTTTGGCAAACTCGCAAGAATTCTCGCAAGAATTCCTCTCTCCCCTCAATGTATAAACATGTGACACACAAAGAGACGTCGGGCTATAGGTATCTAGTTGTTGGAAAATCATTGGACACATCACTATTTTCAGGGAGCAAAGATGTATTTAGGAACGAATTAAAAAGTTCATTTGAAAAAAAAAGTTGAGGATGGTTGCGAGAACTCGAAATGTCGAATTCCAATTTCGACTATGCTGTCTTGAATAGCAGAAAAAGTTGCCATGAACATGTGTCATCCGTTTTCAATTATTATCTTTTTAAATGAATTCAGGACAAAATGAAAAAGGATTTTGAAAAAATTGGTTATTGTCGGATATCTCCGGAATTGTTCGGAATTTTTCGAAGCGGCATTTTTTGAGACAAATTTTTTCTGAACATTCTCGAGATGATCGGTAATATAACAGCATTTCAAAAATTCAAGTTTCTTTTTCATTTATTGAATGGATCAACTGCAAAAGTAAGCTTCTTTAAACTAAGGGGATATGATGAGGGACATCTTCAAAATGAGCTCAATTTTTTTGGTGAGCATCTGTTTCGCCCGAAATACCGCGCTGAAACCAATACCTCCTAGAAAACAAGGCCAAAGTGCTGGCCATGTTACGTCATCAATGTAGGCCCAAAGTTGTATGCTTGTGGAACACAATGATCATTTCCAGAGCAGCTGACTTTGACAGCAGCTAGGTGACAAACAAATTGTCTTTTCAAAAATTTCAAAAGTGTGTCTAGTTATTTTATTTTGCCTGTACTGAATTCTTTAAAATTATGCTTTCTTGATAATTTTTTTGTCTAAAATGTCTTGCACTGATTATTATTTGACTCTTGATGATGATCCGACGTTCTGATATGGAGAGAAAATCGAAATATCAGATAATTTTGATCCCTACGCATTCCCAACTTGTAATGATTTGTGTGAATTTTCGGTTAGTCTGGATAATTGTTTTGAAAGATACCAACATTTCCAGTACTAGAATGGAATATGTCTGGTTTATTAGAGGTATGCAGTTATGAAAATCACCATGGCATTAAAAACAAAAATCAATAAACGAATGCATTCTCCCAGTCACCACAAACGGATCTGAGTCCTGAGTCCTGCACCAGAAAGCAGAAAATAGAAGTTTATGGTCAAACATGAGAGAGGCCTATATCCAATGGATAGAAGATGGCTAAAAAAAAAATGCAGTTATGTTGCGATTGATTTGTTTTGTTTACATGCTCGTCGGTAAACTATCGATCGAGAGAGCTTCAGGAAATCTCCTCTTTTAGTTAGAGCAGTAGAAAATCAAAATCAAAACACGATATATCTCAAGGAGACCACTTCATTGAGTGACTGAACAAAAGATTAATCTTTATAATCTGAAGAGAGGCCAAGTCAAGATTTCCATAAGTTTCTCCTTGGACAATTTCTTCCTCCTGGTGTTTCCATTGTTGTTTATTTTTAATATTTTTCTTAGTTTTGGATTTATGGTGGGTCATATTTTGATAACTTTATGGTGACTTGGTGGAATAAAAGCAAACAGCTAACAGTTGATTTTCCCACTTCGCTTATGATACTTGCAAAAAGTCTGTATAAATAAGGGGTCTTCTCGATTATCAGATTTGATATACGTGCCTTCAGTGAAGAGCATGAACTACTTACTGCTCATTTACTGTATATGTGAACTTTACATTGATCTTTGCTTTTTGCATGTTTGAAAAACGTTTTCTAGTTAGGGTAGCACAAATTCATCGTCGGAGGAGGGCCTGCTGGGTATCTTGCATTTACTAAATCTTTTTTTTAACTGCCTGGTTATCAGCATCTTTTATATAATCAACGGAAAAACCGGCACCAGCAGTGTTCAGCGCAAAAATCAGGCGCTGGATAATCTGATTTTTTTGTGTGTGCGGCCTTCAATGCTCAAAAATCATTCCAACTGGAAAACATCTGAATTGTTTTAACAAGAACATGAAATAAACATTGTTTGCGTTGCCAGGCCTACAAGGACACTGAAATAATAATATGATGAATTGATAGAAAGGCCTACATCGGGGCATACATAGGTGACGTCACACCCGAATATTTTGTGAGCACCACAAAACATTGATTGGGTTTATTGTTTTGTGGTGAGCACTTAGTCCTTATTATATTGGAGTTATTGGTGAAACACATCCTCGCCAAAATAATTTGACGATAGCTAATTTTGAGAAACTTCTGGCCCTCATCATATGTACTCACATCAAAGAAGCTATCTTTACTCTTGCGGTTAATTTCTCAATATAAAAAAAGATACTTCATTTTGAAAAGCTGTCAGATCAACAGGAAGGACAGCAGAGGCTTGAAACTTAGCAGTTATAATAAGGGTTGTCGAAAGACCTTCAAAATAGGTTGTCACTCGACCCTCTTTCAATTTGACATTTTGGGGGTGAATCTCACTTCTGCTCAGGACGTGAGGTGCGAAGTTGATAATAGGCGCAAAATGTTTCCTCCATGTGTGAGTGTTATTTGGGGCGGGGGGATTTGGCTGGAACACCCTGTTCAAAAAAATTGAAACTCGCCAGCCACAACATGATCGTATTATTATCTTCATTTTTCTAATTTCAGGTGAAAAAGAAACTGCAATAGCCTTTGAAAAACATTTTTCAAAAGAAATTAATAAATATGGACCGATTTGTGTGGTAAATCTAGTCGATCAAACTGGAAAGGAGAAATTGATTTTTGATACATATTCAAGTCATATGCTTATGCTGGATAGTCCATTTCTCACCTACGTCACATTCGATTTCCATGAATATTGGTAAATATAACTATAACAGAATATGGGTGCTCTAGTATTTTATCGGATCCATTCTTGAGTTGCAATAATATAGGATTTTGAAATTAATCGACCGCGTGAATAAAAATTCAGTAATAGTTATTTACCTAACAAGTGTGGAAAGTGATACTTTAACGCACGCGACGGCAGCGGAGTTTGGTTACAACGTCAAGGGCGGTAAATGCACTTTTCACATGTGTTAGGTACAACATTTTGAGCTGCACTTTTTCTTCTTTTTGTTAATCAAATCTTTGATCATCATGTATTAATAATTTTCACAAACTTACCTATGCTTTATTGATAAAAAAAAGGTTTTTCTGACTCTTCATTTCAAACTGATGAAACAAACGTACAGCCCTGGGTTTTCTCATGCTCTGTTGATATTTCTATGACTAAACGATAGATATAGTCGATGACTATATTATCATTCTGCTGATATTGAGAGTCATTTACCGACATGCTTTATATTTTTCAGTAAAGGAATGCATTTTGAAAATGTTTCTATTCTCATCAGTGCAGTGGCAGAAATAATAAAAGAAATGAATTACTGCTGGAGGGACAAACAGGGCCATATTTGCTCACAAAATGGAGTTTTCAGAATAAATTGTATGGATTGTTTGGACAGAACAAATGTTGTGCAGGTTAGTGGAGTTCTTTTTGTCAAGTTATATTATTGACTTTTTATGTAACCTACAGACTGCCCTTGGCAAGGCCGTGATGGAAATGCAATTTGTGAAGTTGGGATTAGTATCACCTGAAGGAGAAATTCCAATTAATATCAAAAACACTTTTCAACTTCTATGGGCCAATAATGGGGATGCGATTAGCAAACAGTATGCAGGGACGAATGCTTTGAAGGTGAATATATTATGTCATATATTATGTCAATTTTTAATATTATGCTACTTCTATCAATCTTCCAATCAAATAAACTACTCAACAAAACGAACGGTACACCCGAAATTTTCGCCTATGTTTGGACACTCATACTTTTTTAACGAATCGATGAAAAAATATGCGATTTGCACCACGATGTAGAGCATTTCTTTGCGGTTTATGCGGATGGTTCAAAAAATTAATTTCCTCAAAAACATCTTTCATACAGGGTGGTACAAAAAGTACTGTACATTTTCATTTTATTTACTGTCCCCCCATTTCCACAGAGATTTTTTTGAGCTTTTTTTCGATATGCCCAAGTGTTTGTTACGTCCATACCTCGGGACATTTTTGAAATTTTCTTGATATTTTCTTTCGTTTTTGAAATATCGACTTTTTTTCAAAATTATGACACGTAGGGCTTTGAATAGCTTTTCTGCTAATTCTTAGTTTACAACTGACAATGTTATGGCATAGATCTATTGTTTAGCTGTCTTTCTGATGACTTATTGGATACTCAGCAATATTTTCAGTATACAGGGTGTGCCAAAGAATTTTGATCATAAGTAAAGCACTTTTTAGTTATTTTGTCAGGTTTTCTTGAAAATTATTATGTCGGGGATGCTGAATTATATTCTAATCGACTTTGGAGTGATGTTCAATGTGATTTATCGAAATGGTTTTGATAATTTTGCTGGACTTTCAGTTTTCGAAAAGTCAAGTTATCATTTGTCTTACCTGTTCAAATATCTTTCCCATTCGAAATTTTGAGCACATTTTGTTACAAAATTTTATTAATGACCTTTTTTTTCAACATTTTATCTGTACTGCGCAAAAAAGAATTTTAAAAATGATAATCGGAAGTGGCTAGAAAAATTTAGCACAAAATGTCATAGCGAATTTTTTTATTGGTAGGTGCGATACATTTTTCGATCACTCTAAAAACTCTAAAAATTCTGATAAAAATACAGGAAAAAAAAAATCCTCCAAAAATATCACATCAAAACATTTATTTATATCTAACTTTTTTTTTCGAGCACCCTATACAATCAAACAAACTTGCATTTTTGGAAAAACACCATGCATGAAGTCATTAATAAAATTTTGTAACAAAATGTGCTCAAAATTTCGAATGGGAAAGATATTTGAACAGGTAAGACAAATGATAACTTGACTTTTCGAAAACTGAAAGTCCAGCAAAATTATCAAAACCATTTCGATAAATCACATTGAACATCACTCCAAAGTCGATTAGAATTTAATTCAGCATCCCCGACATAATAATTTTCAAGAAAATCTGACAAAATAACTAAAAAGTGCTTTACTTATGATCAAAATTCTTTGGCACACCCTGTATACTGAAAATATTGCTGAGTATCCAATAAGTCATCAGAAAGACAGCTAAACAATAGATCTATGCCATAACATTGTCAGTTGTAAACTAAGAATTAGCAGAAAAGCTATTCAAAGCCCTACGTGTCATAATTTTGAAAAAAAGTCGATATTTCAAAAACGAAAGAAAATATCAAGAAAATTTCAAAAATGTCCCGAGGTATGGACGTAACAAACACTTGGGCATATCGAAAAAAAGCTCAAAAAAAACTCTGTGGAAATGGGGGGACAGTGAAGAAAATGAAAATTTACAGTACTTTTCTTACCACCCTGTATAAAAGATGTTTTTGAGGAAATTAATTTTTTGAACCATCCGCATAAACCTCAAAGAAATGCTCTACATCGTGGTGCAAACCGCATATTTTTTCATCGATTCGTTAAAAAAGTACGAGTGTCCAAACATAGGCGAAAATTTTGGGTGTACCGTTCGTTTTGTTGAGTAGTTTAGATATTACAGGCGAAAATCAAAAAGAAAATAAAGGTATAGGTTGATTGATTATATTTTACTCAATAGATATCTCAGTTAATATTGATCTTACGAAGAAGTTGATATGAGCAATAATGAAATATTTTTCATGGAACTCTTTGTTTGTTTTTTGTTGTCCCGAACATTTTTTCCTATCTCCATTATCAAGAGAGAAAAGGAACTTCTCACTTATGGGCGACCCTATATGTATACTTGGAATCAGGAGAAAGAGATCTACGGATTAGGAATATAAAACATGTACAGGGTGATCATACATTATTATAGATTTTATGGAGTTTTTTGAGGTTCACTGATGATTGACCAAATATTATGCAAAATTGGCAAAACAAACAGTAAAGAAGCACATATTTTCTTCTGTTCCGGTATTTTGCATCGTTAATAAAATACGCTTCATAAATGAAGCGCAAAAAATCAGGATAAGTTCTGCTCAGAAATATCAACAAATGTTCTTATTTTATTAACATGAGTCCTGCAATGATTCGTCAAGGTGCAATTTCGTTGCGACATCCAGCAGTCGAGTACCGCCGCGACTTCCGGCCGTTTTAGATGGAACCGACTGCCGATCGTCGACAGCTACTCCTCAAAAACATGACAAGACGCGGACGTCTACCGGACAGCTCGGGTTTCTTTTGATAATATGTCAAAACATTCCCTCACACTGATGATAAAATACTTGTGAATAATGTGCGTGAATTTCCGTGCATTTTCATCACGAAAAAAAATTTTAAAGACTTCCTATGAGCAACTCGTAATATCCTTTATTCCTTCGGAGTTTGGATTCTTCGCTAGTATCTTCATGAAAGGATAACAAGAGCCTCACTTCATCATCTTCTTCCTCTTCTAGAAAAATTAATGCCGCTAGCGTCTTCTTATCCCGTTTTATAAAGCACCTTTTACCACACAGCCAATAACATAATTGCCGATACCACATAAATATACTGCCGAGATGTCGACGCAGACGCTCGAACCAATTCAAGTGATCGTAACCTTTAACGATGTACGGACTGATGAAGTTTGACTGTTATTTTTGTTTATTTGAAATAATTTCGATATTTTGATGAAGATTGGTATTTGAGTCTTTTTGGTCATGCAAAATTCTAATTTGATCTCATTAACTTGTAGATGCGCATCCTCAACCTTTTTTTCAGAATTGTGTACATCCTTTAGTTTTCATGCATACTTGAATTACTTTTAAAAAATGAGAAAACAGATCTCTATCATTTTTATGCAAAAAAGTATACCTGATGAAAGTTGCTACGACCCATTTTTCTTGAGGTATGCTTGCTTCCAATGGACAATTTGCACACAAAATATGGAAAATATATGGATGAGATGATGCCATTAATCTTAAAAAAAATCAACCTACGACCCCTATTATTGTAGTAATCACCGATTAAAAAGCGCCAATAAGCATCCACGACGACCCCTGATGTCACAGAAACATCCAGCGTGTATGACTGTAATGAGAAAGAGAAAGTTAGAGAGGATTGTTTTAGCTCCGTCTTCGATGAAGTGAAATTTGCGTTTTCTATTTCATTTATTTAGATCCTTGCAAAAAAACAACGGATACCTCAAAAGTTGTTCCCCTTGATATCTAAATTGACGTGTTTTGCCAAATTCTTCACCATTTTCAGTACGAGGAATCGTTTGAATATTGTCAACCTGTATAACCAAAAATTTCAATTCTCCTGAAAAAAAAAACAAACATTTCAGTTCTCGTGAAAAATCCTGTATTTTGTATATCAAGTTATTTTTTCACTACATATTGGGTTTGCATCTATTTTCAGGGCGACTACACTAGGACAGGCGAAAGAAAATTTTCTGGTTTGATGAAAGACGGGATCAATTCAGCGAACAGGTAAAATGTAACAGGTATTTATAGTATGGAAGTTGCTCCTTGAATAAATCAATTTGAACGTGTTTAAAAGAAAAATAATCTGAACTTAGCTTTCATGTTGGTTGGAAATCTTTAAGTCCAAAATGATTTTGATCAATAGTTCAGAACCAATTTACTGCCGTATTGATCGAAAAAAAAAAACGGATTCCAAACAATTCATTTTTCAAGAATCAGCTTGTTATAATACACTGGCGAGCAAAAAATGTAGCAAATATGAAAGAAAAATTAGACACAATCAAAATCTCGCGATAATGGCTGTGAATCTTTTGTTTTTTTCGAGTAATGTTATTGTTATTGTCACTGTTGTTATTGCAAGAGTGGCATAACATTAACTAGAATGTGACTCTTAACTTGATTCAGAGTATGCCTTGTTGACTTCAAGCAGTCATCAATGCCAGGGGAGGTGATGCCCTTCCCGATACACATTTTTTTAATTCCAAATAGTACATCGTTCGAAATGTGAAATTACTGTTTTCTTCTTAATAGACCATAAAAACCAAAACAAGGCTTTTGATTTATTATTGAATGTTGAATTTAGCTTAAATGATACGGGAGGACAATGGATTTACCGCCTACTAGACCAATTATTTCGCAATTGAATTTATTTCTATGTTTTTTTTTTTAATTTTTCAAGTGACCTAAATTTATTGCTCGACAGTGTATGTTTAATACACATATGACAATGACAAATTCGATTTCCCTCTACATAAAGTGGTTAATTTTACTTGCAAGTTCCTATTTGTAGATACATCACAAATCATTTTCTGGACTCGGTTAGACAATGTGCATTAGATATAATACATGGTAGACCGTTGCGAGAATATGAAATTCAAGACTTTTGGACCTATTTAAAGGTGGTAGGCTGTATCGCAGATGAATACCTTCCAAAAGATCCACCTTCATTTGCACCCCACCTAGCTTTACAACAGGAATTTGAATTTGCTAGCATGATCTATCAAATATCTAGGTTAGTTTTCAACATTTCACAAGTTGCAACGCAAAAATCATAAAAAACATATATATCGATTATAAGTTAAACCATTTTTTCTCTTATAACTGATACTTTTTTCAAGATTCGAGATTTTTCACCATTTTAATCAGTTGCAGCTACGATGTTTTTTTAAATTAATTAATAAACATTTTTCTCAACTTTTCTCCATTATTATGCAAAAAAATTAAGCCTTTCACGTAGGTACCCAACGATCAAGATTGAAATACATACTCTATAACGAAGAAATTAATAATTAAATTATATTTTGAATTTTGATATGTGCTCATCTTGTGGTCCATCACCAAAGAGAAATGAAGTGAGTGCAGAATCGTCAACTTTTGTTTTCCTAATAAAAATTTGAAAGCTGTGAATTTTGAGTGTTAAATTTTGGCGTTTTAACTTTATGATCTATTTTTGTCATACAGCATTTTACGTTTTAGCTTCAAAATATCAGGTACGCTGTCAGAGCGAAACTAATTTGACTTTGTAATCAACCAATATTAGTCTGTGAACCGATTATGCTTAGTCACGGTATTTTGACTCTGGCTATATTACCTAGAAGTCAATTGACAAAAAATAAACATGAAATTTTCTGCATAATCTATCTACTGAATGAAGTGCTATACAGTCCACTGAAGAACTTGATGATTTATCCGAGTGTTTATAAGATTTTTTGTTTTTTTTCACAGAATTTTTCATTCAGCATCTACGGAGCGTGTGATTTTATTTTTATTATGAAAAATAACCGTAAGGATAACCGTAACCGTTAAAGAAGGAACCGTTACATCACTAGAAAATACTTCTTTTTGTAGGTATAGGGTATTGAATCTTCATGTACCTACACTAAACGACAAAAGTAGAGAAATCGCCTAAAATTTGAGGAAACTTTGATCCTGTATCAGTTATCAAAAAAGTGATAAACTCTTTCGAGTCTCGCATGCCTGGCAGTTTCCTCCAGTATTGTTTAAACTGGTTGTCCATCCATGTGGATATCTCGGCAGCCGCGACATTATATGCGATACCTTGGGCCGGCTCTGGTCCAATGAAGTCTCTGGTCGCCGCTTCTCGTGCAAGTCTGTCTGCAACTTCATTTCCTTCGTGCCCAGAGTGGCCAGGTATCCATACCAGTTTTACATTGTTAGCTACGCCGAGCTTGTTCAGTGCATTCTGGCAGCTCCCTACAGTCCTCAAAGAGTTCTTGTAGGATTCAAGCGCCTTTAGCGCCGGTTGACTGTCTGAGAATATGTCTATTGTGGTATTCGACCAATCGTGGTCGAGCATCCATTGAGCGCTGAGTTCAATAGCTGATACTTCAGCTTGGAATATTGTAGCTAATTTTCAAATGGCTGTGTGATATTTCAACTTTTTCCTGGCTCCAGATCCTGCGCCAAAGGGCGTTTTTGATCCGTCTGTGTACAAGCAGGTGTCAGCTCTTGTTAGGCTGAATAGGTCCTTCCTTCCATATACTTGGGTAAATGGAAACAACTTGGTTTCCACAGGGTATATGAGCCCTGGGTGGGGCAAATGAAAACAAAATGAGAGTCAGTTTTTGTTGTTTGAATCAACTTATCTTTAATTTAAAGAGTTAACGGCCATGCCACATACGAAATTCCATAATCAAAGTTGTCACTATAACCAATTGATATACTTCAGATTTAGTATCGGGATTTTTGAAGGAAAGCTTAAGCCATTTTCACTGACCCTCAGTTTCCAATTACCCCGATTGACACTAAATTTTCAAAATAATACCTATAATATTGTTATGTGTCACTAGGGTAATCATACTATTAATAATTGCTTGAGTGACTACGTTGAGGTAAAACATGAATCAGGAAAAAAACAAAAAATGTCCATCAGAACTTTATTTTTAGAAATAACCCTATCATATATCGTTATAAAATTCTTTATTAAATAAGGATAAAATTTATAATGGTCTCCATTAAAAAAAAAAAACATAAGTCTATGTCATATGCCAAAAAATGACGAGTGTGACGAAAAATGTTTTGACGTCATTTTATACAGAGTAGAATTTCCTAATACTTTTGTATTTAACTTTTTCTTCTACAAATGATATTCACTGAGTTAGAGGCGTTTTAAAAAATCGCGGAAAATGAGTTTTTCTGAAGTGTCTTCTGACATCTGTCTAATTTTTTCAACCTCAAATTGGTTTTGAGTAGAGCTTTCAAACCTGCAAATCTTTTCTCATTTAAACTTTCTCGTATCTCCTATAGTTTCCGAGATCCCTATGCTAGACATGAAAAAGAACTCACCCTGTGAGTCGGGAGAAACGGACCAGATTTCAGGACTGTATTATACACGCGAAAACAATGTGAAAAAACCCATATTATTATGTTGGTATCCGATATTCATTTGTTTCCAAGTTATAGCGTAATACCAAATAAAGAAAAGTTCATATATTAACGGTTTCCTGGCTATATTTTAGAGTCTTGAGCATGGCATACACTAATTACGTGAAAATGTTGATAAAAGTCGAACGTAGAAAATAATTTGGTTGATTGAAAACAAATGAATATCGGATAAGAACATAATATTATGGGTTTTGTTACATTGTTTTCGCGTGTTTGATACAATCCTGAAATTTGGTTCGTTCTTCCCGACTCACCCTGTATATTCGAAATCAGAACAAAGAGATCTTTCAATTTTAGCTAATAATATACAGGGTGTTTTATTAAAAAAATATGACTAAATCAATTTTTTCAATGTTGTAAATTCGATTTTTTATTTCCGCTATCACCAAAAGATACTTCGTGTAAAAACCTGAAACTTTTGTATTCAAAGCTTTTTCATATTACTCATAATACGAGCTGTGGGTGGAAGTCAAAATATAAGGAATAACCATGTAATATTTGTTTTAATTGCAGTGAAACAGACATGCCAAATCTAGCAAGATCCCAAATTTTAAGAATTTTATCTTTACCAAATATTTGCCAAGATATAACAACACAACATGTTCAGGAAAAACTGCAACTTTTGAATATTTTCAAAACCGCTTAAGCTGCGTTTACAAAATTTGGTACCTGAGGTTCTTTTTATTATGCGGAATTGAACAATAATTATATCAGTACTATTGCCAGATTTTCAGTTTTGCGCTGCACCTGGTAATTTTATTATTTTGAATGGAACCTCCAATCTATTTTTATTGCAGTGGAAATCTGGCAAAAGTTGAATTTGGGATACCCCACTGGATTTAGCACTTTGCATTCCACTGCAATAGTAATACATTGGGTATTCCATTTAAAATAATAAAACTACCACGTGTGCACAAAACCGAAAAATCAATTTCCTTTAGTGTTCGTTATACTTATTAAACCACCCTATACATCACACGATATCGTAAAGATGCTGTTAAACTCACAAAAAAAAAAAATTATTTTTTTTTCTGGAAAAGAATGAGTTCCTTCAAATTTTTCTATTTGCAGGTATTATCTTAGTCGATTCAAAGACTCTGCTCGTCAAGGGACTATCGACATAATGTTGGGTAAGTTTGTTCTAAAGAAAACTTTTATGATCAATTTTTCTACCTGAATAATAAAATAATACACTGTGTGTGAAAAGTCCCGGAACAGTTAATTATGTCGCAAACTATGCACAATAGAAAAAACTTCCGATATAAAATTTGTAGGTCTTGAACTTTTATAACGGATTTTTTTTTGTATTTTGCACAATTTCCAAAATATTTTACAGAGTCGTCAAACGAAAGGTGAACCTTTGTAATTTCTTTATTTTACAAGATATTGCGAAATGGTAAATACCAAAGTTGTGAGGAACATTTATCAGAAAAACAATTGAGCATCGGATAAAAAAGATATGGTAAGAAACATCATTTTTCTCGCTTATTTTATATGGAGCACCCTGTATATTATTAGATTTTTGAATTTTTCGTAAGATACTGGACTTATTTTGTGAGTGTGTTTTTTCTCTCAAGTTATTGGTTTCGGAGTTATAACTAATTGAAAATCAGTATTTTTGCTAATTTGCATCAATGTAATAAGAGCTGTCTGGGAGGTACTATAGTAACACACCTATTGTTATAGTGAATAGGTTGTTTATTTTATACTAAAACCTTTTAGAGCTGTCAACAATGATATTATTATATTACGTGAAACCCAAGAGAACTTCATAGAGCTCATGTATATTTGTTAAGCCGATGGAGGCATTTTTGAAAAATGAATTTTGCATACTAACCTAGATATAAAAATTGATTTTGATATGTGAATAAATATTCGAGATATACATGGTGTATTTTAAGTTGGGGTTTTCCTTTTAACATGGGACAAGACTTGATAAAAGAAGCAGTTTTCTCGAAAACTTGAAAATAAAGGAAATTCTAAGAAACAGTGTTACCACAAGATAATGAAAATGCCAAATCACCTTTGAAAAGTAAAGCCTAAGAAAAAAAATAAAAAAAAAGAAATGAAGTAGAAATTGATCTGAGATTCTTTAACTAAGTCCTGTCTAATGTTACAAGGAAAAGCTCTTAAAAAAACACACCCTATATATCTCAAATATTTATTCTCATGACAAAATCAATTTTTATATCTAGATGCAAAATTTATTTTTCAAAAATGCCTCCCTCGGCTGATCAACTATGCCGCTTTATGAAGTTGTCTTGGGTTTTTACGTAATACAGGGTGGCGCATTAGTGTGTGGAAGTCATTGAGTTTTATAAGGCTTTAGAGAAGGAAACCTTCAAAAATAATGGCAGCATCATCCAATTTTGGACGTATGTCTTGAGAAATTCACTGTATCGCTATCCTTGTCGAGTTATATCTATCTGCGTCGCCGAAAACTGACCTGCTTTGGACGCGGTTGCCGATTTGGGCAAATCTTCATCAATGAAAATTTCTCTGTGTACGAAATTAATTGATAAGACATGATACAATGAAAATTAAGGAGGATTGAGTATTGTTCATTTTTCAGGAAGGTGCATCAAAGTTCACTATTCTAGATTATCGCATAATCAGACACATTTACAACCATGATTTCGAGTGAATCAACTCAATGTTGAACAACGGTCATAGTGTCTAATGATGATATTATTTCATATCATAAATAATGTGAAACATTTTTGTGCTACTCAAAGCTTCATTACTAACATTCATTAAATAATGATTTTTTGTGCATTGGATACAGGCGATACATAGTAAATATTAGTCCTAGTACACGGCAACGCTGCCTTTAAACAGCTGGTTTCGATTTTGAAGGTAGTGCGGTGATGCCATGGGGTTTCAACTTGAAAACTTCTACTTTCGTGCTTGTGAAGTGTTGTATTGTGACTTTATTTGTGAAAAATGGTAAGATTGTGCTTGCTGTGTCAAAAACTGGACCATTCGGATCCAGAAATCACCATTCACAGGTAAGTGTCAAATTTGCATTGAGCATTGACTGGAGAGGGATCCAGTGGTGTAGAGTGTAGGCATCATCATATTTCATTCATGAAAATGAGGAAGGAAGTTTAAATGTTTGTTTTTATTCGTGAATAGGTAACAACGAAAAAATGAAACTGATTTGGAAAAAAAGCCTGAATGGTAGTGTTTTATGCAATAGGAACCGATTGTTCTCAAATAAGAAAGGATATTTATATTACTTGAATACCTATTCCATTATTTCCTCGATTATTTCATACACAGTCAAGATGAATTATTTATTGGATACTTCCTCAACTGTCTTATTTTCGTTTTTTTATTACAATAAGGTTGATGTCTTCAGTAAGAATGCTTACTTTTACAATTATTATTATTATAATCACTTTTTAGAGCTATAAAAAAGATAAAGGGGATCTAAATTAATATATAAAAAAACCTTGTACAGGGCACAGCTAAATGGAGCCCGCAATTCACTTTTTAATTTGAAGTTTGGAATAAAGTTTTAAATAAAAGTTCAATGGTTGAAAATAGATATTTACACTGTTCCCAAGGCTTCCGAATAAACCTTTACATTTTAAAACGTGCCAGAAAAAATGTCAATTTTGTTTTTAAGGTAGGTATAGGATGTATAAAAAATGTTTAATTTTCTGGAGAATGCGAAAAGTGAATAGAAACTGCAAATATTGGTACTTGCAAATTGAAGCAGGGTATCTAAGCATTATGTATTGTTTATTTGCCCATACTTCTTTGAATGTATATCTAGACATAAATGTTTTTGGGCCAAATTTATGTCTAAACATACAAAATTAAATTTATGTCTAGACATTAATTTAAAGAAGAATAGACCAATAAACAATATTGCTTACCTGCTTCAATTTGCAGGTATACCAATATTTGCGGTCTTTGTTTAGTATGACTCCTGCACCATATTTCTTTGAATTTATCTCCACTCACTTTCCAGCACTGATAATCATTTTGGTATAGTTAAAAATAGTTTTTCGGCCATTTATTTATAATACTTTTCGCCTGTACATATACTTATGTATTAGAAACAAGAAAAGTAAAACGTTGCTGTTTCCTTTTTTTATATTTTTTTCTTGTTATCCAATTTTAGATTTCCAAAAGATGAAGAGCTGATGCGAAATATTTGGTGTTCTTTGGTGAGGATTGACGAGGACCGACTTCGAATCAAAGCTCCCTTTTTGTGTTCGGCCCATTCTAACCCACAAGACTATTTACGTGACATTGATGGAATCAAATATTTAAAACCGGGAAGCTTGCCAATCATGACTCACCGGCAGACCATACAGTTTCCCGTCTCCAAAAACAAAAATCATATGGCAAATTGAGTAAAATGGCCTTAGAGATATGTAAGAAAGGCGAAATATATTTTGTATTTTGGTTGTCATTTTATTCGGAACCGTAATTCATTATTGTCGGAAGAACAGCAGGAGATTTAATATTTAATGTTATGAAAATTTCAATTTTTATTGATTCAGAAAGTCAAAAATGTGATATACTGTCATATTACAATAACGATATAGGTACCTACCCAAATTAATATTCATTTATATTTTTCATACAAAACTGTAGAAACTCGAAATGTGCCGCCGCTGTTCCAGATGAAAATCGAGTTCGGACGTACGTATTATAAGAATCACATGTTCTCATGCGGTGTTGCCCGATGGGTTCGGATTCCTCGTTTTATCTCTTTCCACTCATAGTGTTGTCTCTTTCGCACTTATTGTGATGTTGGCGTCAAGACTAATACCATTTTATGAATGGGATGCCCAGTCTATAGTATTTTAAAGTCAATGGTGGAAGTCCATTTTCTCACTTATCAAAAGAGATAGGAAAAATTTTTCAAGACCAAACTTATAGGGTTCCAGCAGGGTCACAATTTAAAAATATTACTGTGTATACAGAGTGTTCTAGGAAACCGTGGCATGAAAATACACTTTTTTAAATAGCAACCCCAACTTTTGATTAGAGATTTGGATTCAGCGTAATATTCTACGTATGATACAGTGGTTTTATTTGCCAGAACGTGCAGTGTTGCAGGGTTTTGAGTGCTAAACAAAACTAGATAACAGCACACAGGGTGTTCCATTTAAAAAAATTGAGTTTTTTCGTCTCTAAATTCGGGCCTGCTGTAGAAAACACCCTATATAAATTATAGCGATTCTTTTTTCAAAAACCAATTACTTTGACTCTTACACTGAAAAATACGCATATTTGCAAGATTCAATTTCAAACCTTTTGTTTTTGTTGCTAATTTACCAACATAATGTTTTTTCCCTAAATTTCAGTAGATTCTTGATAGCCTGACAACACTGCACGTTCTGGCAAATAAAACCACTGTATCATACGTAGAATATTACGCTGAATCCAAATCTCTAATCAAAAGTTGAGGTTGCTATTTAAAAAAAGTGTATTTTTTGATGCCACGGTTTCCTAGAACACCCTGTATAAACAGTAATATTTTTAAATTGTGACCCTGCTGAAACCCTATAAGTTTTGTCTTGAAAATGTTTTCCTATCTCTTTTGACAAGTGAGAAAATGTACTTCCAGACACTAATGCGCCACCCTGTATAATAATATCATTGCTTATGTCCAACACAACCATGATACTAAAGTTTTAGTATCATGCAACACAACTCAGCGGTGACAGCAGCTTGGCAAATTTTGACAGTTTTGGTGTTCAACTCTCACGCTAGCAAAAGCCGCTGAATAAAGCAGCTGACCAAAAATTAAGCGAAAATTATTTCGCTGTTTTGCTGTAAAGATAGTCAGCCTATAATGTTTGAAGCTTATGTCGTTTATTTACATGACATGTTTTAAAAAATAATTTTAAAAACATCAACAATTTGGTTCTTTGGTTTGATTCAAATGGAAAAGTGGAATCATAAGTATCAGTACCCGTAAGTACATAATAAATTTATATTAATCTTTTCACTAACAGCGTTTGATAGTTCTAAAAAATCCAGGTCGATGATATTTGCTGCATCTTGTAGTTGGGGTAAAAACGCCATGTAAGGATCTGGTTCAGAATCAAACAAACTCCAAATATAATCGTACTCCTCCATAATACCACCGAACAAATAATACCGAATTTGCAATACGAAGAATTCGTCTCTCAACTGCGTCACAGTCAGCGGACGACGTCAAGTACCTCAGCAGCAGTCAATGAGTTCAACACAAATCTAGCAGTGCAAAAAGCGCTTATTATTTTCCGCTTGACCGCTGTTTGGTGTTGAACAAAAGCATTGTTAACAGCTCTGAAAGCTTCTCGCATAATATAAACTTAGATCATATGCACTACCTAGTTCAACAACAGGAGAGTTACCATAGTACCTCCTAGACAGCTCTTATTATGGAAATTAGCCGAAATACTGATTTTCAATTCGTTATAACTCCGAAACCATTAACTTGGGAGAAAAAACACTTTCAACAAAATGTGTTCAGAATCTTATGTAGAATAATTCGAAGTTTTAATAATATACAGGGAGCTCCATTCTCCATTTGAAATAAGCGATAAATGTGATGTTCCTTACCATATCATTTTTTATCCGATGTTCAATTGTTTTTCTAATGAATGTCCCTTATTTCTCACCAAAATCCTCACAACTTTTGTATTTACCGTTTTGCTATATCTTTTAAGATGAAGAAATTACAAGGGTGTTCATTCTTCGTTGGACGACTTTGTACTGACTATTTACACACAGTGTATACAGGGTATTACTCAATGATAGGCCGTAATTTCAAATACGCATTCCTGAAACAAATTCTGGCAGAAAAGGTTCAATAGACATGTGTTCTAAACAGTCTGGTTTTCTAGATATATTAATATCCGAAAGATCCTTTTGCCGATTTTATTGAATTTTGGTAGAGTTTTCCATTGTGACAAGACGCTCAATTAGCACTAACTAGACGGTAGTTATGAGCTCCAGTGGCGTCCAGAGTAACAGTTTCACGTATAAAATTGACTTAATGTGCGCCACTGGCTTTTTATGAAAATGTTCTCATTTTTCCAGATAGAGCAGCTAAAAATACAACCTTTTTGTAACCAGATATTTTCTCGTAGCTTTCTTCGTTTTCGAGGAAACAAATCAAGACCACTTCATTGCATGTCGTAAAACCAGACTATTTCGGACTCATTTTTTCCAGATAGAGCAGCTACAAATACAGCTTTTTTTGTTTTTTGAAATTTTTCCGCATCTTTCTCCGTTTTCGAGAAATAAAATCAAAACCATCATATTGCATGTCGAAAAATTGTTTTTTATATTTTCTCTCGAAAACAAAAAAAGATATTATGAAAAAATATCAAGAGACAAAAAAGTTATATTTTCAGCTGCTTTATCTGAAACAAATATAGAATTTCCAGAAAAAGTCCGTGGCGCACATTTTTCGTCAATGCTATTCGTGAACCTGCCCCTTGGGACGCCACAGGAAGTGATAATTGCCATCACAACCAAAAGTCACCAAACGTTAATAAGCTACACGTCATTAGAAGTAACGAAACGATTGAACTGATCACATGTGTTAGTCTAACTCACGTGACCTTTCAATCGTTTCCCTTTGTTTGATCACGTGTAGTTTGTTTACTTTGGTGACTTTTGGCTGTGAGTTTACTGTAGTGAGTACTAATTTACCGTCTTGTTACAATAACAAACTCTGTCAAAATTTAACAAAATCGGCAAAAGGATCTTTGAGATATTTATAATAAATTCGATTTTTATTATCTAAAAAACCAGACTATTTAGGACCTTTTCTACTTGAGCTTGGTTCAGGAATGCGTCTTTGGAATTACGGCCTATCATTAAGTAAGACCCTGTATAAAGCATGGAAAACGTTTTCTGGAGATTCCTTAAATGCTAATTTCACAGCCTATTAACTGAATAATCCGTTACAGGTAACTACGTCTCAGAAGATATATTCAACGATTCAAAAACGAATTTTGAAGAAGATAATTTGGCCACAGCCGAACATGTTAAACTTCTTATTGAGGACTGTAAAAAAATGCTCATTAATCATCCGGAGTTAGTGGTGGGAGCATGGGGTCTTATAAATGCCGATCCAAACACCGGCGATCCAAGTGAGACGGAAATGGACTCAATTTTGATTTTAACAAGAGACTCGTACTATATAGCTGAATATGATGATCAGGTATATTTTTTTCATTTGAATCCTACGTCCCAAAATTTGAAGTTAATCGGTTTTAAAAATGATGATACAAAATCAGTGTCCGTATTTAAAAATTGGAGTTGATGGTGGTTGTATTTTTTGAAAACGTTGGGGGATGGTGGTATCATCATTTTGATGAATTTCAAAACTATGGGCTTTTCTAGTTCAAACTGTGTTTCGAAAATAGGTATTTTCTGAAATATTTAGAATTATTTTGGACCACCGTTATTTTCAAAATTTCCGCAAACTAGAAAAATAGGCGACACAGTTAATGAATCTTCAATGAACAACAAAAACAGCAACTTTTCTCCCATTTAACCGAGTTCGTAGCTCTTACTTTTTTGGAGATAGCAATAGTGTCAGGTATCATTCATAACGGACACCCTGTACTAGATTCACAGGACTTATAGATGCGATCCTTTTGTGGATGTTTTATCGGTATACGAAAACTCTGATAGTGTTTTCAGATTCAAAGGCTCTCTTGACAACAGATTGGTTCGTGACTATTCCAATATTCTAGGATATACCTTTGGCATAGGGTATTGTCGTGACTATTCCAATATTCTAGGCAATATTCTTGGCATAGGGTATTGTCAGGAATGCATCTGTCGCTGTCCGATTTTCAACGACCTGCTCTGCTGAAAAATCACTTTTGTCATTAAATCAAGCGAGTAACCATTCTGACGATCTTTCTTGAGGTTGGTTATCCTGTAGCTTATCCGGAATGCTACAGGATATGTTGTGTAGGCTATGAAGACTCATAAAACCATAGTAAAGTCAATATTTTCAGTTGTAGGGTAGGGGGAACCACGAACGGACTGGCCACCAAACGTTTTTGGTTCAATTTTTGACAGGTCTCATTTTACAAAGCTGAAAACTACTTTTTCAAATGCTCTGACCTTTTCTCAACAAAAAAGGTGCACTTCTTTTTTTCCGATAAAACTAAACGTTCTCGAAAAAAATAGCTTTTTTGTTTCACACGTTATTGCAATAATACATTAAAATACTACGACGAGACATTCTGTGGTGTTTTTGTTGGTATCAAGAAAAATTTGACTTTCTAAGATTGATTACCTATACCAAAAAAATGCAAGTAAATTCATTATTTTTTTTATTTTTTTGAAAAAATATTTGAATAATTCTAGGACAGTCAATCACTCTGAGAGTGCCAGAAAGTTTTACCAACAATAACAACTGGTGTCTCGCCGTAGTATTTTAGGAGAAACGTTCAGAGTATTTGAGAAAGTAGTTTTCAGCTCTGTAAGATGACACCTGTCAAAAACTGGGCCCAGAACGTTTGGTGACCGGTCCTTTCCTGGTTTCCCCTACAATTTAAAATATTGACTATGCCATAGTTTTATGAATCTTCATGGCCTACACAACATACTAAGGCCCGGTTTCTCAAGTCCAGTTCAACAAAGGTTCAATGTTGAACTGCGTTCAAAGATGCACAGCCCAATGTATTTGAACCGCTTTTTCAATGATAGATTGAGAAACCGGGCCTAAAATATCATCAAATTATATAAGCCGGTTCAAAAGTTAGAGCTGAAAAATTAAGTCGATGGGTACCCCTTTAGGGCTCTGTATCTTCGTTAGAAGGAAATTTAGAAAACAAAAATTATGACAAACTAGGGTTATTTTGACCTCCCCTGTACGCTCCCGAAATTATGCCCTATACTTACCGGACACCCTGTATATCAAACCAAAATGTTTCAATTTTGAAGTTTGTCCCAAAGTTTCTTTCAAAGACAGTAATTTGTTTAACGATTTATCAAATATTTTTCAGTTTGAACAAATAGAATAGAACAATAATTCACAACATAACAATGAAACTTACAGGTCGACAAAGTAACTAAATATCAAAATGTACCCATACAAGATATCGACCTATTAGAATTTGGTATGCCCCAGTCCACAACTACATTATTTAAGACAACAAAGAATCGCTATTGCATAAGAATCAATTATAAAGTGAATGGTGTGAGAGGATACTATCATATGTTTCGATCAACCAATTTGAGATTTTTCAACAATATGGCTGTGGTTATCAGAAGTGTGGAGGAAGAGATCGGTAAGATTGATCAAGTCACGTTTTTATAAAAGAAACTTCAGGCCAACACAATTTTTTGAATGGCCGATTAATAAATACATATTCTAGAATCCTTACGAACAATATGCGAAGCCTTTTCGGTAGCTATCGAAATAGCCGGTCTTCCAAGAGTTCCCCTAAGCATGGGTCAAGCACTGGATAGAAGAAGATCGAAGGTGATACCTGACAATGCAACTACCAGTAGCAGTATATATTTGGATCTAGTAAATATTCCTCAGATTACGCGCAATGTTTCGGAGACTCAGTTATCAGCTTTGAAGAGTGCTGGTGAGTTCCGATATCATCATAAAGAATATGACCGAAATTAATTTTATTATAAGAATTGATCACCACAACCGTTTCAATGAGGAAAGTTATTGATAACGGATTCATTGAGTGAACTGATAAACATAATAATATGCAAAATCACACATAACAAAATATTTTTGTAACCTTATGTTGATGAAGAAAGATTTTTTCATTTAACTCTCATTATATTCACACATGAAAAAATGTATAATATCAGCACATCATTCTCAAATTTTACACGATCAGCTAGCACATTGGACAAATAATATACTGGTGGAAATATACAGATTTAAACTTGGTGCAAAATTCCCGTGCTAAAGAACCTTCTGATGTGACGGTCACAGAGAATGTTTTCGATGATGCCAGGCGAAGCGGTCCTGACTCTGACCTGACCGATAATTTCTTTATTATTTGTTGCAGTGATTTTCGCGTGGCATCAAAACTTTGCTCTGACCCAACTCAAATAACCAAAATAAAATGTATTGTGCTTTTCCACATGATTATGGATCAAAGTTGTACCCTTATACCCAGTTTCTTAACATCAAATTGACATCAATGTCAACTTATGGATCCGATAAGATGATATAATATCATTGTTTGATATTATCTAAATATAGTGTTTAACGAATCATTAAACTTATCGAAAAGATATCTTGTTGTTCAGAAAGGGGGGGTTCGAAGTACTTATTTCAAACTCGTCTTTTCGAATTTCGTACTTGCCTTCGATACTTATGGTAAAAACTTTGGAATATAAACAGTCGTCAATGAAAATAAGTTTGAGTCATTCAAACTTCTTTCATAAGTTGCCCACCTCAGTAGGTAGATTGAAGACGAGAAGCGCCATCAAGTGTGCGAGAGGTTCTGGGCTCTAATCCTATGTGATTTATACCGTGGTTTGTTTGTCGTTTGTGAAGCTACAAAATCAATAAAGCTTGGGTTAAAACGGCCCACCAACTATGCACTCAGTTGAACCACTCGCGGTTGACATTCTGGTTTTTGGCCGGGTCATAAAACCTTTTGTTCAACTTGACTTCAACCGCCTCAAATACGACAGATTGGATAGTGTGTGCCCGCTTCGACTGAACGAAAAAATATTTTTCAATTGTAGGTTCGAAAGCAATTTCCAACATGACCCAACAATTTTCCAAACTCAACAAAATATCACTGAAAGGAAAGTTGAAAGGACGACCAAATTTTTCAATTGGTCAACCAAAGAAACAGGACAGTTCTAGCGAGTCAGATGAGGACTACGACAACACGATATTCCAACCTCGGCTTACTGGGAGTGTATCGCATAGCTATGCTAAGTCTACTGATAGTGTGGAACAAGGTTGGTACAATATCCAAGACAAATGTTATTTCCAACAACATCATCATTGAAGCTACTTAGTCTAAGATGCGATAGAAATATCCACCCTCATCTGTTATTGGATACTAATAAAGTTCAAATGTTTGTTTTTTTTTGTTTTTTTTTTCAAATTTGTTCAAAAGTAGATTGCGAATGGGTTGCCTGGTAAAATCCGGGGCTATACCTACTAAACAGGGTGTTACAAATTTCAATGTTCACCATCATATCTTAGAAACGGTGCGATATACAGAAAAGTTCATACCACGACAAAGTTGCGCATTTTGGTACTCAATAAAATGCCGTTGGGAAATCCACAAACTTCCGAATACTTCCGATACTTCCGAAGATATCCCCGCAAAACCAAATTTTGTAAATGTTTTCCAGGGTTTATTAGAAGAAATATCTCAAGATAAATGTCACACCTTCATAGCCACTTTTTTCCTTCTACAAAATGGTGTCATCAAATTTATGACGCAACTTTTTAAGTAGAAGATCAATTTCGTTCTACGCTTGATAGATTGTAATTTTGATTCTTGTTTCGACTACATATCATACTTAACATTTATTCAAGTCTTCGAGGTAATAAAGCTATCATCAATGTGAATTAATGATGGTTGGGAAAAATATATAATATAATATGATAATATCACGATATAGAAATATTCAATAGACTTAAGCAAAATACACTGTTAATGCGAAATCAACCAAAAGCAGGAAGAAATTAGGAAAATAGTCATTTGAAAATCAACGGTTTTTGAGTTTGTAAATTTGAATTTCAGTTTTTTTTCCTGACGTAACTGAGAGAGATGGATCGAAAAAGACCTCACATTTATATTGTATTTTTTTCCTCTAAAAGATGACGCAATAAGATTTTTGATCCGACGTTTCGTTCCTTCCCAAACATCATCAATTCATATTGATGATGGCGTTATTAGCTTGAAACGTCGAACTGCGTCGAATAAATGTCAAGTGTGATATGTCGTTGGAATTAGAATTAAAATGAAAGTATATTAAGCGTGGAACGAGACTTTTCGTCTATTTAAACATAAAGTGACAATAAAGATGTAACATTTGTTTTGAAATATTTCTTCTTATAAACCCAGGAAAACACGAAAACCGTTTTACAAAATTTCGGTTTTTCCCGGATAACTCCGGGAGTATTCGGAAGTTTTCGTATTTTCCAACGGCATTCTATTGAGTACCTAAATACCCAACTTTGCCAAGATACTGATAGTGATTATTTTAAGTTGTAACACCCTGTTTAGTAGTTATAGCCCCGGACTTTGCTAGGCAACCCATTCGCAATCTATTTTTGAATAAATTGTCCAACATTTAAACTCTATTATCATCAAATAACAGATGAGGGTAGATATTTCTGATACCGTATCTCGTACTAACTTCAAATGTAGCACAGGGAAAATTTTATTTATATTTATTTCTTCAATTGAGGAGACCGTCCCCTCGCGATAGAAAAGGATAGACTTATGCGAAAAATATACAGTACAGCGGGATCTTCTATCTCATCCTGGCATCAAGCTTGTAGAATTACTTCCCATATAGTTATTAAAAGATATATGCAAAAAATAAAGAAAATGTCAGTACCCTTGGTAAAAAGATCGATGTCGTCAATGGGATCTCAACATAAGTCACTTCTATGCTCATAAGTTAATGTTAATACTTAAACTCGATACATTTGTGCAAGAGTGATCAAACTCTGACGGGGAATATAGATTTATGACATGATAATAATTAGGGTTACAAATGGTTCAATTCTGCTCACACGAAAGGTAAACCCAGAATGTCATCTGTCATCCATTCTGAATAGTGTACGGGGCACTGCTTGGTAGCCTCGCGTCAGCTGACGCCAGGAAAGGTATTGCCGGTCAGTTGATTACATTTGGGTGTTTTTGCCACGAAATTAAACGTCTTTCACGTATTCTACGTTCTAAAATGGAGGTGAAACTTAATAATAACTACAATGACTCACTGTAATAATAACTAGGATCCAATGTTTCTTCGTTTTTGAGATAAGTGGTGTTAAACTGATGACGTATTTTCGATAATCGAATAAAATTTGGTACAGTTAGAAAACATCATACTATAATGTCATGCTCTATTGAATGAACAGAAAATTAGTATTGGGCTACCTTGATGGGTGGGTGATAGAGAGGGGAGCTTGACAAAAATGTGCCACACATTTTCATGTTGTTGATTTCTAGCAATTTTGTGCTTATAAATAAGGTGCTTTTCTCGTACCTCGCCAGGTTAAACGATTTTCGGGAAAAATTGATATTGTGGTGATGGATAGTAATCAATAAAATGTTATTTTTCTGAATAGCTTTCATGACCAATCATTTTATACCCCAAGACCAAAATTATTGTCAGTTACTCATTCCAAATAAGAAATCATTATAATGAAGCAGCGAAGTTTTAGATATGAGTTGAAAATATACTATGAATCTTTTTATTCTGCCGCTTTCCGGTTCTGGATAATTTCGTTCCATGAGTCACTGGCAAAAATTAAACTTACCCAAACTAACCCCGTTTGGTATAGTTTGGGTTGTAATCCTGTGCAGAGGAATTGGCATATCTCACAAACTAACTTATGATTTAAAAATAAAAATAAAGAAAATTCACATTTGCAATATTTCCCAACATTCAGGTAAACGGTCTTTCCCTAATTCTCTTTTGAAAAAAATATAAACAAATATCAAATATTCTGAATAACCCACGACTTAAGTTTATTTTTAAAAACTTTAGCTGATCCCTCAATCACTTTATTAGCATTAGGCATTAGATTGAAATAAAACATGGAAATATATTCAAAATTGTTTTTGAATTTAGATAAGACTAATGACTCTAGTTTTTGACAATTTCGTTCGTTTTGTATTCTTCATACCTACATACTAATGAATTCAATACAAAAATCCGCTTAATTGACAACAATTTTAATGAGTCTGTCCTGTAATCTTATGATCGGCTGTGCCACAGTTGGATTGAGTCCGCCCCAACTGAAAATTCCGTACGTTATGTAACTTTGAAACAACCCATAATAATATAATGAGCAACTGGTTTGATGATATTATTGATTTGAGCTTATAAAAAACAAACACTAAATATTTCAGTTTCTTAGAAAGTTGAAAAACATGTTGATCCCATCTCTTATGCTGATCAAAAGTTATTCCCAAATATTTATGTGTTTTCACTCTTTGTAACGATTAACCATTAATTTTATGAGCAATATGAGTTGAAGTTAAGAACTAACTTATTTATACAGTGTCGCTGATATGTATGGAAACGGTCGATTATTTGATTAACTATACGAGCTACTGGAAAAAGTTGAATACAAAAGTTGAAGGGTGTCTAATAATCTATTTGATGGTGACAACATGAAATATACAGGATCGATCATAAGGTCGTGGAACAACAAAGTTGCATTTTTTTAAATGGAACCTCCTGTAAATTATTGGATATTTCAATTCTTCCTTCTATTCTGAGCAAAAGTTGTAATACACATAATATTCCTAAATTGAGCAGTTTTCGAGCTATCGCGTTTTATAATGGCTATTTTTACAGGTTGTTTCACATTTAATGCAGTACAACTATATAACATGTTTTTAGGGGACTTCCAATGTAATACTATTTTAACTTTTCGGACAATTGTCAAAAATAAATTATCAATGTAATGTAAGAGTTTCACTCGCTTTTAAACGTACATACTTTTTTTATTATACATTTTGTAAATAGGGTTAACGATGAATAGCTGACATGAGCTAAACTTCGCCCATCAAGAATGGATGTCAAACATTGTAATGTATTTCACTTTTGTTTAATTTTGTTCCAATTCTTGATAAAGACGATTTATTTTTTTTATTATCATTATTATTATTATTATGACATTTTTGCATCTTTGACAAGCTATAAAACTCAAAACGTTCAAGATGATAGAAAACGGACTGCACTTTCTAGTTTTAACTTTTCAAAAGGCATAAAATTATTTCTTTTCAAAAAATTTTAAAATTTGTCGAAAAAAATTGATAGTTGACAGAACCTTCTATTCAAATGACAGAATAGCTTTTGAAAAGTAAAGGTGAGAAAGTGCAGACCGTCTCTCTCTATCTTGAACCGTTTGTGTTTTATAGCATATCACGAAAACGGCTGAATTTAGGAACACCATGTATCACAATTTTTGCTCACAATTTAAGGAAGAATTGGAAAATCAAATAATAATACAGAGGGCTCCATTTAAAAAACTGCAACTTCGATGTTCCACGACTTTATGACAGACCCTGTATACTTCAAATGATTACCATCTAATAGATATTCAAAAACCCTTCAAGTTATGTATTTAACTTTCTCCAATAGCTCGTATACTTTAAACAATAATCGACCTTTTTCATACATATCAGCGACACTGTATTCAAATATGACACTATTTTCTCATGCTTAATGCTTTGAGTTTCCGTCACTTCATCCCATGTCTTGCCGCAACTCAAAACCGTAGTATCATCAGCTTAACATCACCACCAATAGATGGAGATGCTGTCTCCAAACCTTCGTATGCCAAATCAGGTTACAGTTTAAGCAAATCATTCACAAAGAGTATAAAAAGCAGTGAGCCCAAGACAACCTTGTGGGACACCTACATTCACCATACATTCGCCACTGATTAAGCCATTCACTTCAACAACCTGAGTTCTATCTCGCAGATACGACCAACATGGAGGTAGACGACTCAATAAGTGATAGACATATACCTCTTATTCCCATTGACTCAAGTTTTGTGAACAAAATCTCATGATCTATAAAATCAAAAGCCTTCGAATAGTCTAAGAAAGTCACAATTGCAGGTGTACTCATGGCAAGGCTATTGTACAATCTTTCACTACCAATGCATCTGCCATACTCTTTATCTTTTAATATTTTATCACTGATTATCCTTGATTAGATATAAACATTTTCGAGCCCATTCCCATTTAAATATTTTCTTCTGTTTTGGACTAAAAAGCGACAACTTGGTGATAATACGACGCCAATATTTCAAATAACATATGTACCATTATTTCTAGGCCTGGAATGTACAGAAAGTCCATTAAAAGGCAACGCTGATGACTTTCTACCCAGTGTAGGTATAGTGATGGCTAAAAAAAATAATCAAGACGATACCTCAAATGATTGTTCTGCAACACTGGAGCAAAAGACAAATTTACTTAGCAGAGTGGATTCAGCTCAGTTAGATGATATGCAATTGACTAGTATTATGCAAACTGTGACAGTGATGCCTGAGATTCAGGTAAGATTTACAAGGAAGCACAATATTTTTGTTTTAATTTTTTTCTATACGACTTTTTGGCTAAGCTTACAAGTAGTGTTCTTATCATTATAGTCCGAAATGAGTGAAACAATGTCGTCTCTTTTGAGGTATCGTAATGCAGATTCAAAGAAAATGACACAGACGTATAACTTTCAAAATAGCTGGGATTTGGATGTTTTGGTATTTAGTGGCGATTTCGATTAGCCAAAATCTACTCAGCTTGCTTGTGATCATGTATTTGGGTCGCTCCATGGTTTAAACATCGCGCACTAGCTTGGAGTCATCGCAAAACTGTCAACGAGCAAAAACAAAGTAGAACCGCCCGAGAGTGGATTGCTTTTTCTGTCAAATTCGGCTGATCTATGAACTTAGCTGCTTTTTGGATTTTTCAACCTAACCTAATCATATATAACTCAAGCTTATTTTATTTGCGATCCAAGACAGGAAATACAAAACAGCAGATACCTACATCTCCATCAGAATATAAATTGATTAATTCCAAGAAATTCTTCACTCTAGCACTTTCAACAACTAGTACAGTACAGATAGACCGTCTTGAAGTAGAGCTAAAATATTAACTAAAGAAGCCGTTAAAATAAATGCCCACAAATCCATTTTTATCGTGAGCCTGCTTCCAGTGAGTGAATGGGAGGTCATAACCGTTCGCGCGAAAGTCGTAGTTTATAGTGACAACAGCTTTACGGTTAGAGAAAAATTGATCCCAGTGCTTTTCAGCGCATAAAAAGTTGTTGAATATTGATGACGAGAAACTCAAATATTAACTAAGTTTTTTGAAAAAAAAAAGCCGTTTTGGACTCATGTTCATATGAACTTTTTGTCTTCGATCTTAGTCAAAGATCATCCTCCAAAGATTTTATAAATATCTGATATACACCCAGTATAGGTCAAATAGTTCAACTATTTTGTTTTATTTTGTTCCAGATCACATCCGAAAACGCATCAAGCGAACAAAAAGTGCTACCGCCTAAAACCCTAAAATTAGATCAGAAACACAGTCACTCTTCTGGTGAAATCGACGACCCCACTTCTATTATAGAGCATACGAACTACGAAAATTTGAAAAATATCAGCTCAAGCCAAAGCGATTCAGGCCTGAAACAGAGAGCTTCGATAGCTAGTCCAGTATCAACAGCCAAAGAACTGTTCTCGCCATTAAGCAAATTGGCTAAAGGAGTGCAAACTTTTGGTGCCAATTTGGATCCCAGAAAGTTAGGTAATCAGACGAGACAAATTACTCCAAGAGATTTGGAAGAAAATAGAAAATTGCAAGAGCAATGGGCTAATAGTAAGTGTAGGTTGATTGCTCTTTAAAAATGTATAGATTATAGACACATTCATTATCAAGAGTTGATAAGGAAGAAACAAAAAGACCGATGTAATCTTTTCGTCAGTTTTATAAAATAACCAGTACCAACCAACTCCTGCGAGAGTGAAAATAGTAATAGATCATATTTTTTATCATTACAAAAAACGGTTTCTAAAGGGTTTAGTGGAAAACTGTATCGTGTTATAGTATTGTTCCCATTATTATCGTTATCTTTACTGTGGAATTACCAGTTTTTTTTTTGGGTATTTCTGGTATGTCACTCAGACTAAGTTTGACGAAAATTCAAATAAAACATCACTTGAATGAATTTTCTAAAGCAGCACAAAGCACGACAAGAACGTACAAAACACATTATGTTTAATTAATATTATATATTTTTTTTAAAAGTCGCTACGAGCAACTATTCTTGAGATTATGTCGATTTGATATAATGAATACTTGTGATTTTGAATTTATGGCTAAGGTGTCCTGCTAGAACTTATTTGATTCTCAAGACTCCTTCATATTTCCAGTGAAAAAGATAAAATTCAACTAGTGTATAATATAAACAATAACCTTTATTAAAATATTATTTGGACAAAAAATGTAAAAAAAACTCTCCAGACCCCGTAGGACTGTAACGAAGCATTTCGAGATACGTATTCATAGGAAGTTTTCTTCTCATTTTTAAGCAGGGAAACTTTTTCGAAATATCGATAAAACACCATTATTATATCTAAAAAACACGTTAAGTAAACCTAGTCATTAACCAATCCAAATATACAGGGTGTTCCTTGACGACATGCCATTATTTAAAGCTTTGATTCTTGGCTTAGACTATGAATAAAATAGACAGATTTGTTCACATTATCATTATTTGGTGGGTTATACACGTTAAATCACATACAACTTACGTTCCCCTCAGACAAACTGCGTCTTGAGGAAAACGAGCGATTATTGAAAACAATT
The DNA here is from genome assembly GCA_958502075.1 of Orchestes rusci. NCBI lineage: Eukaryota > Metazoa > Arthropoda > Insecta > Coleoptera > Curculionidae > Orchestes > Orchestes rusci. The sequence goes on along the minus strand of OY293312.1, from coordinate 16,732,803 downwards.
TCGAAAAATCATTGTTTAATCAAACCCGGAAAAATCAATTTTGGACATTTATACTGATCTTTTTCTTTTTTTTTTGCTAAAAGGATATCATCAGTTAATTTCTAAACTGTAGAAAATGGATTTCTTGTATCCCATAAAAAACGCGAGTAGATACTGGATTAGTTCCGTATCACAAAAACTCAAAATTTGTAAAAGTGCTGCAGCTTGTTTTCCTTGAACATGCATGATGGTATGATAACCCCTGTCGCAATCTCAAAGCATCATGCGAGATGCGTGAAAATAGCTACGGACTGTTCGTCACAATTTGCGCTATGCCACTGGGCTAGCACAGGTACTGCTTAGTATTTTTTTATTTTTTCACATCGAAAATGTGTAGTCGGCTTTCATACTAAACCCAGAAGCAGATGCTGATTCACAGTTTAGTGCTTAGATGTATCTCTTTAGTCTTTATTTTGGAACTGTTGGAAGTTCAACCTTTCCACATGCTACACACATCTTGTAACAATAAGAGCACCATGCTCATACCCGAATAATAAGACTTATGGTACTGAACTAGTTCATTGTTTCAATAAAAATTACATTCAAGTTTGTCGTGAACTAGTGTTATGATGGTTTTTTCCTCTGTTTCATGATCTATTTCTCTTTTAAGTATACTTCAGTTGTGAAACACGATAAGATCGACTCATCATAAGACCATAATGATAATTGTAGGATTGTGTTGTAGAAAGTAGTGATGTGATAATTAACATCCTAAAATAGAAATGTCAATTATTGCTTTGTAGAAATCTCTAAACCTGCTATCAATAAAAAAGTGTCTGATATTTCAGGACTTCTCAGTATTATAAAAAAAGTTCTATGAATGTATTATCTTCCGACTCATTTCCAAGATACTTTGTGTCTTTTTTTATAATCTACTTTTTTCCAAGTCGTGACTACTACTATAACTTTTAAGCTAAATGTCAATATGCATCAGAATGATCAAGTAGGTAATTTAATAGATTTTTTATTAACTCATTACACCTATCTCGATATTGGTCAACATATCGTGTGCCAATAAAATCATCTCTAGAAATGCTTACGGTGTCGAAAAAAATGAAACAGGCATTCCCATATGTTTTTTTATCCGAGAATATCCAAGAGGAAGGACCGAGGGAAGGACTATATGCCCTTGACTTTTCGGACACTTATTTGTTGATACCTTAGTGTGACCCATTTAGATTGGAAACACCCCTGTAAAATTTCAGGTTATTAACCGATTTCAACCAATTTTTTTTTTTGAAATGTCAAGTTTTGAAGGGTTCACTACAGGACAAATTTTGAAATGTTTATTTCAATTTTTAGGGCATATTACGGTACTTTTTCGTGATAGAAAATTGCGAATTTTTATTAGCGATTTTTTTTATAACATAAATGAATACGCCATTGGATTTGGAGCGCTTCCAAATAGCTGTGACCAAAATTTCGAAAAAATATATTCATTAATAACAAAGTTACGACAACTTAAAATTCGTACATTTTCCAAGTCAACGGTAACAAAAGAACATCCCGCATCAACAGTTGCCATGGAGATGGAGTTACTTGTTGCCACTACTTAGTGTCAATGTAAAATTACCTATTTATCGGCAAGAATATTTTTGTATAAAAAAATTGCTAATAAAAATTCGCAATTTTCTATCACGAAAAAGTACCGTAACATGCCCTAAAAATTGAAAGAAACATTTCAAAATTTGTCCTGTAGTAGACCCTTCAAAACTTGACATTTAAAAAAAAATGGTTGAAATCGGTTAATAACCTGAAAGTTTACAGGGGTGTTTCCATTCTAAATGGGTCACACTGTACGGTGCGGCTCAAAAACGCTCCTCCTTCTAACTTTTGAACCGTTTGATATGTTACAACGAAATCTAGACACACCATAAATGAGGACGTTTTGCATTTTTTGACATAGTAGTGTCAGCTGAATATGTCAAAATGACATCTGGCAGAGCCGTCTAAATTGTAATACAAGCCATGAAGTAATGACAAGTCATGACGTGCAACGTCGCAATTTGGACCACCGTTGACGTTTAAACGGTGGTCGAAACTTTGCATTGATTGAAGGTGCTTTCTTTAGGTGAGTTCGAGTTTCGCTCCGAGCGCGAAATTGTTAAGCGCGTGCAATTTTTGGCGCTCCGAATATTCAGAGCGAATACTCGAACTCACCTTTTGAAAAGTAAGGTATTTTACGATTACGAGTTACGGAAAATGTTCAATAAAACAGTAACTTGAAAGAATAAATTATATATTATCGCAACGGGTATGATGTTTATCCAATTATAACATAAGATTTAACATAAAACATATCCTAACCTAACAACAGTTTTATGATTTTTTGGGAAAAAATATTGATTCCAAACAATAAAACATAAAAATCGCCAGATAGGTAGATGGTTACAGATTTTGAGATGTGATTTCCTCAGTTTCTGAAGGACAGGAGTTGATAATTACTATTATTAAAACAGAGAAACCAAAAAGCACCATCTCCGTCACGCACCAAAATGTTTCTCCAAAGTCCTAAACGAAACAACACTCGTTTTCTATGATTTTTCCACATATCCTAGAAGCTGGTGCATATGTATGAGGAATTCAGGATGAGGCATTAATTCATCCATTTTCCCTATTTAAATATGTATTTTTTTTTCTTTAGTACCCACCCGCGCACCTACCTTATTCTTAAATTTTTAGATCGCAGAAACCACATTATTTCACTGAGCTTCTTTCTCATTCTCACATTCTCAAAATACAATTTCAAGTTGAATGAGGGGAATGTTTTGTGGTTGAATGAAAGCACTGAAAACTGAAAGCAGTTTTGAAACGTTGAATGCCTGGGTGCCTAGGCTACATTCAATTTTATTTCGAAGTGGAACTGTCAAATGTCTGCTTGGCAAACGGAAATCATATGCTACCATCTACAATATGATTCCCGTTGCATATGATTCCCGTTCATAACTCACCTAAAGAAAGCACCTCAATCAATGCGAAATTTCGACCACCGTTTAACGTCAACGGTGGTCCAAAATTGCGACGTTGCAATTGTTGACTTCATGGCTTGTATTACAATATAGACGGCTCTGCATCTGGGAGTCACTTTGATTAAAAAAATCAAATGAAAAGGGGAGTCTAGTGATACTTGATTTTGAAGGTCTCTTCATCCTTATTACAACCTGAAAATTTGAAGTCGCCGTCACGTTCCAATTTTTCAATTTTAAGCCATATTTTTTTCAAAATGGCCAATTGACATTTTCACATTCTCACTACTGTGTTGAGTTGTGCTCATTTTTTGAGGATGTTAACTTCATTCTTGCACATAAAGCGGTTTGTAAGTTAAGGGAAAGGCCTTCGTGAGACGCACTGTATACAATTGACATATTAGTAAGACTTGTTTGCTTGAATTATCGAGAATTGTACTGTATATGTCCATTCGTCTATAAAATTCAACTAAATATACAAGTCTTCTTTTGCTCAATATATCTACTCAAATCCTTTGGTGTGCGAAGAAATCTACAGGTTACAAACTGCCTTATTCAGAATACGTACACATCAAAGGAACCAAGCTGGAGATGTTTTTAGGATATTGATAATAATAATTTCATAGTTCATTGAAATCAGTATGTTTATTGGTGAGATTTCCAGAGACTTTATGAAACGAAAGGATTGAGAGTACTTCAATATTTTATTTCTCAAACTTTTGCAAAACTTGCTCCGTTTCGATACCTTCAAAAACAAAAAAGGTACCATCGTGCCCCAAAAAAACTAGGACAGCAGAAAATAATATAATCTCCTGGTCTATTAGCAACTTATTTGTTTTATTTGTCAGAAAGGTACACTACAGAATAAAAATGGTACATCACGAAATATAAAAAACAGAGAGAAAAACGAGAAAAATACAGCTAATATATCAAAAATATCCCAAATAAGATTTAATATAGAACAAACTTGTATAAAAATCATATCAAACGTCGGAATGATTGGTATTCAAATTACGTAAAAGCCTATTACTAAAGCGAGTCAAACCATAATTTGTTCTCTGGGCCTCTGGGGTAGCACGCGTGCAGGAACATGAAACAAAACAGCAGCCAGAAGCTCCTCGATATCGAGTGCCGCATTCAAGATCTTGTATAGAAACAGGAACATAGCATCCTTTCTTCTGTTTTCCAGGATCTTCAAACCACACAACTGGAGTCGAACCTCGTAGCTTAACCCGTGGCTGGGGAAGTGATGAAGTGATTTCCATCAAATTGATATAGTTGTCAGCACATGTTGTCAGTTTGACTAACACCAACAAACACAATTCCGTTCAAATATGCCCGCGTTAACCCCTGAAAATAAGGCCATAATTTATTTGATGTCCTAGTTTTTTTTGGGCACGATGGTACAGCAACCATGTACAGTAACTTGTTATCAAAGATAATGAAACACCTACATTATTTCGAATTTTGGATGTCTGGTAGAAATTTGAAGCATCAACAGAAAAAAAAACAACGTGAGTATGTAGTACATGCTTTTGAAACCCAAGTTCATCTGTCGATTTAGGAGCATTATCGCTTGAATGGAAAAATAATTATAATAAATAGATGAAAAAAACAAATCAGACTATCAATATGTTGCTTTAAAATCTCTCTAGTCTAGTCCGTAAATGGTTAAAAAGTTGAAATATTTTCTCACCAATTTTGCATATTGGATACTCAGAAATCATCAATTTTGTGTGTGTTTTTGTACCTATCAAATATTATGCGAGTTAAATTTTTATAAGCGGCTAAAAATATAGTCGAAATAACGTATGACGTGAATAACGTACAACCTGATGGGTGGAATATTTTGGCATCGCGAACCATACGTACCAAGACATTATTTCACATAAGGCATATTAAAATTAGATAATAGACAATATTTTATGATTCCAAATCTAGCGAACTTAGTCCACATTAGGAAATAATATTTGTTAGTATAAATTCATTACTTTGGCTTTTATACTTAATCGCATTAGCCCCACTAAAATTGGACCTACTGTTACTGCAATACAAAAAATTAAAGATAACAATGTTTTATTTCTTGAAAGTCATATAGTATGTGATATTAATTATAGGTTTGTTCTGTTATGCAAAATAAATTATTAGACATATGATCATTGGTGTTTTATATTAGGCGATTAATACAAGGATCGAGTAGGATTGTCGGAAAACAGACTTATTCTTAGTAGGAACTTACTTTGTAAACTAATTGCAATTCGTGCTTGAGATTTGCTCATATTTCTGATCAATGCAAAATTAAATAAATATGTAAGAACTGTGGGGCCATGAAGTTTGAGAATTCGCCTTGTATTGATGGTAAAACTGTCTATGTACATTGCAAGTTGAGCTCCCATTTGAATATATTAATGAATGAAATTGTTCAATAGTTCATAAACAAAAACGTACATGGCACATTTGAATATTTCATTTAAAGAGACCGAAGAACTAGTCAAGAAGCCATTCTATGCAAGTTAAGTTTCTTAAACAGCTCTAGCTCATTGTCATCAGATACTGAATTTCCGTTGCTTGTGAACAAAAACATGAACAAACCGTTGTGTGTACAAACTGCGAAAAAGGATATAGCAATTTTGAAAGTACTTACAACATCGCGAGGCAAGGTAGGTAACTGATCAACATTTTAAACCCATTCGGAAAAAATAATATGACTGGTCCTATGGAGGGCCCAATCTATCCACGAAATGATCAGATTTGAAGTTACAACAACTTGTCGATTATTTATTTATTATTTATCAAAAATCAGGTATGTTGATTGGCGTAGGAGAATCGACTTCTGCTTGAATCTTACCGAGTCCTGATTTTATTCAAGTCTGGAAGTGACCCAGATAAGAAATCTGTGTGGCATGTATTAAGCCGAAGAATCAGACTTGATGCTTTTATGAGATCCAACACTACCAAAGTACCCTAACGCTGTTGTTTAGTGGAAGGATCCAAGAATCTCATTCATAGCCCGTTGAAAAACTGTTTGAGCATTCACGAGTCCCAAAGGTATTCGTAAATACTCAAAATGTATGTGTAAATGATTTCTTCGAAATAGGGGGCTATAGGAATTTGATGGTAACTATCAGAAGCCGGAACCAGACTTATAAAATACTGAATACATTTGAGTGTATCCAATAAATCGTCGTGTGGGTATATACAGGGTGTAACAAATTCGATTATACAGTATGTCCACTATAGGTATAATGGACCAAAAATCTAATTTTTCGACCAAGGTACTTACTCTTCATATAAAGTTCTTGAAAAGTCTATTGATATACTTTATCTATCGATATAATTTGAATTTGAAAATATCATACAATATTAAGAGTAAACTAACTTTATTTTTTGTTTTGGAGGAAAGTGGCAAATAAAAAAAATATTTTTCAGGAAGATTGGATAGGATCCAAAGACTTATTCTAAAATTTCAACTCAGTATTCCAAGTTCCATATCAATGTAAAGCAATACAATTTTGTTTCTAATTCGTTCTTTCTCAGATCATTTCACGTATCCTTTACCTAGGTATGACAAAAAATGCCAAAGAAACATACTCTTTTGGGTATTTATTTGAACTAAACTAATTTGACAAAACTTTACAGAAAAATAAAATTTGGAATAATGAGTTGAAATTTTAGAATTATTAGTCTTTGGATAGGATTTAAAATCTTCTATTCATTTCCCACTTTGACCCAAAACAAAAAATGAAGGTAGTTCACTCTTGATAGCATTTCTCGTTTTCTTGTTTTTCGACACCCCGTATAGTATTTTTAAATTAAAAGTCTGACAATAGCGCAATTTGAAATGAGACCTCCGGAGATAACCGGCAATAACCGATTTTTGTCGAAATCCTTTTTTATTTTGTCCTGAATTTCTTTGAAGAGATAATTGGCAAAGAATAACACATATTCATGGCCAGTTTTTCTGCCCTTCAAGATAGCATCTTCGAAATTGATATTCGACTTTTCAAATGCTCGCAACCATCATCATCTTTTTTTCACAAATACGAAACCAACCTTTTTGATTCATTTTTTGATAAAAAAATTTCCTGGAATGAATGATGTGATGTAAATGGGAAAATACTTGCCATTTTGAAATGATGCAGAAAGTTTATACGAGAGTTATAAAAATCCAAAGTTTCTGATCCTTTAAGAACGCGTCGCACGGATCGTAGTCATGGTAACAATATTAACTGGTGTCTTTTTGAACTTACATAAAAGCTCCAAGTTTGAAAAATAAAATGAATGAATAAAAATAATTATAACAAAAAAAGGGAAGTGTGATGCATTATTATCCTCAAGGAGCGAAGAAATATGTGAAAATGAATGAAAAAAGCTGGGTTCGTATAAAAAATGAAAAAAATTTGATGATGATTGCGGAAATTCGAAATATCGGTTATAAATCTCGACTTTCCCAACTTGAAAGGCAGACAAATTGACCATGAAAATATGTCATTCGTTTTCAATTATCTCTCCAAATTAATTCAGGACAAACTAAAAAAATTTCGAAAAAATCGGTTATTGGTCGTATATCTTCGGAAAACTCTTCTTCTCCGAAGCGGTATATTTTTGAAATTGAAATTGCGAAACTTTGCCTACATTTAACCGACGTTTCATCTCTTATGGTTAACGAGTTACCAATGCTTTGTACACGAATTTGTTACACCTTGTATACAGGGTGAAAAAGGAATATGTCAACTACTCCGTCCGACCGAAGTCAACTTTTCTTTTTCTTATTGGTCCATACCGCCATATTTCCAAAAAGCATTTTGAAGCGGATTTTGAAAATAAAGATATTCAAAAAAATTGTAGACCTGCTATGATGCGTGCATCCGTCCGAGAAAAACTTTTGTTTTTCTTATGGAAGGATTTTTCTTTGTCACTCTGTATTAACACTCAAAATTTAACAAACGAAGTTTTGAGCATACAACCGCGACAACGCGACTTCCTTTCACTTAAGTGACATCGTAACTCTTCTGCTTTTACCGTTTCCAATATTCCCATGTACAGGGTGGCCGGGTCGTTTTATCCTACCTCCATATTTTATAAAAACACTTCTTGTACTAACGTTTTGAAATGTTCGTTGGTCATCAAAGTCAATGAGAGCAACTCGACTTAAATATTCACAAAATTGTGACACTTCTCGAAACACCGGAGGTGAGTGTTAACTTTCTTATTTTAAAAAGAACGCTATACAGGGTGTCACAGGTTCGACGCATGAATAGGTGAAAAAGACAAAAAATATTTGAATTGTAATTTCATCTTCTGGGGTTCAGCCCTGCTTGGATGGAAACTAATTCTCTTACCTACCAGTAAAGAGATTCATCTATAATAGATAAGACAAAATGTTATTGATAATGAAAAACTGAGTGAGAATGCAAGATCTCAAAACCCTCCGCCTATTTTGACATTTTGCATCTTTCCATTCCAACTTTTCACAATAGCATGGAAATACATTTAATCTTGGTATCTTGAACGTTTATTTGTGTTTGCTTATTTTTCAAAGACTTTATACTTACAGAATTTCGTATTTCATTATTAAAACAATTTGCTGATATACATTTCTAATTTCATCAAAATAGGAGGAGGGTCTTGAAATTTTGATCTTCACTCAGTTTTTCATTCTAAACAATTTTCCTCAATAACATTTGGTGAGAGAAATAGCTTTTAGGTCACTTTAGTATACTAAGTGGATATTTTGTATACTGAGTAAATATTTTGATTGTATATGACTACAGGGTCAACAAAAATCAAGTATAAACACTATACAAAAACCAAACAGTCAATTTTATTAAATGCAAATACCCTATTCTAAACAATTTATTCAATCAAGCTATAAAAGTAAAGGTAACTGTGTTATGTTTACTATAACAGACATTTAATGTTTTCGAAGTATCGGCAATCAAATAATAATAATAATGATAAAAAACTTTATTGTCTAACAGTTTTCCATTAAAAAGACAAACAAAACTTTTATGTTAAAAACTATTGAAATAGTACAGTAAATCTGGCACTTTGGGTCCCATCAAATGACCCCCGCTCTGATTTTTTGTCAGTTATAATTAACCCATTAGAAAAACTTAAATTCAAAAAGTTGTATCCCCCCGCCCCCCCCCCGTTTTTGAGAAATTAAAAAAAAATGGATTTGATTTTCTGGCGAAACCGTGAGTCGTACTGAAAATTTTATGGATGAAAAAATGAAGACAATCAAATTATCTACAATTTTTGTTAACACTAAAATAGCTCTTAAACTTACCGTGACAAAGTTAGAGGGCGCCGAAGTCGACAAATGCGATTTTTTTGCATTTTTGAGGGTCAAATAATTTTTTTACGGTCGCAATGTTTTTCAAAGTGAAGATCATGAAAAAACCCAAAATTTATCTGCAATTTTTTTTTCTAAGACGCACAGTTCGCGGGATATATTGCATTCAATGTCAAAATGTCCATGTGTAAAATGCATGACATCGATAACCGACGATAGTTTGCTACCCGTAACCTTTCAGAATTAATAAAACGTCTTATTAAATTGTGAAAATTTAAAAAACTTGGAAGTAAAATGATTTTGAATGAATATCATAAGCGTAAAGATTTTGTGTGACTCAGAAAATGGAATAAACATGGAACGGAAAATTTTTTAACAATAAAAAACCATCTGCCTAGTGCATGTAACTGTAATTGAATAAAATTAGAATGAAATAATTAAAATTATTTATTGTCAAAATAATTATTAAAATTAATCAATTAGGTACTAAATTAATTATTATTAAAAAGTAATGACAGGAGAACGTAGGAAAAAAAATCATTGAAATACAATTTGTTACTTCTGTTGCCGGACTTTCTTTTTGAATTTTTTCATTGGTGGCCCCTCAACGCGATTCGTTTCCACAGAAGAGTTCGATGGCATGTTTCCCACCGTCGCTGCTTCGCGATTCTCGACAGAAGGCCTTGCTGCGCTTGTTGAATAAATTGGTCTTTTGTATACCTGTGACGGAGATTCTTCTTCATCAACGTCGTCGTCCATTGTGACTCCAGACACGCTGCTGCAGTACTGCCCTATGCAGTGTTTGCCAAATGCGGAGCAGGAAAGTCCCGCTTTTCTGCTTCCACAGTTTGCTCCGCAGTTATTCATTTGACATTTGCAGGGAATTATATTCAATATTTTTTCAGGAGCCGGGCCTTCGGTGGTCGTCACATGTTGCATTCCTCTTTCTGTTTTTTTCCAACCCCACCCAAATGGATTCAAAGTGTTACCCAACCATGACTGTACTTGCCAAAATACTCTTCGGCTGTGCTGATTTGCCGCATCGACTGACGGTGGTAGTGATGCTAGATTGATCGTTTTATTTCCAGCCTTTACGAATTTGATGTAACGAAGAGATTGCAGCGTTTCTTTCAGTATTTCCATGGTACAAGGCCACAAAAATTAATTGACCTGCAGCGTCGATGTCTCGTATGTAGGCCTTCTGATTCTTGAATATTTCTGCTGTCTGTCTAAGAGTTTTATTTGTGTCCAGCAAGTTAGTCAATCTTGTTTTTTCGACATTGAATGCCGCTGAAGTTGTGTCGCACCCGCTGAAGGCATGCGCGAATAGCAGGTGTGGTTTTGCAGCGTCAAACTGGAAACTGGTCGAATCATATAGTCGCTCCGGAACTCTTCCACGACTCGGCTTGGAAAGGAACGTTTTGGTTCAACTGTCAGCGAAGGCGGTAAGCAGCACTAACAAATCTATGTCCTCGCCAATTAGAATTGCACAATCATGTTGATGAGACTTTTCGACAGTCCACTTCACGGTCAAAGTATCCGCGTCCTCAAAAGCCTGTTCACATAAGTACCCTGAGCTCTCCATTTTTTTCATCAAAAAGCCTATGAGTCGGTCCTTGTTTGCGTCATTTTTTAAAAAGTTGTCTTGAGTCAAAATCTCTTGAAAATCTTGGTGCTCTTATCAAAATCACTAGAAGCTGTGCGTTCTCTCCCAACTGATTTCGTGCTGCTCTCTGAACTACTGGGATATCCATCGAAAATAATAGCAGTTGTGTTACATGGATACTTTTTCTTCAGATACGTGACGTACTTTTCGCAGATTGCTGAAATAGTCAGATTCTTGTCCCACCTGACCTTGTCAAGAAAAAATCAATCGTCAATCACGTAAAACAAATTCGCTTCGTTATTCGAACTTCAAAAACGCAAAAAAATCGCATTTGTCGACTCTAACTTTGTTACGGTATGTTTAAAAGCTATTTCAGTAAAAACAAAAATTGTAGATAATTCAATTGTCTTCATTTTATGTTTGATAAAATTTCGCCAGAAAATCAAATCCAATTTTTTTTTTGAATTTCTCAACAACGGGGGGGGCAGGGGGATACAACTTTTTGAATTTACGCTTTTCTAATGGATCAATACAAACTGACAAAAAATCGATGCGGGGGTCATTTGATGGGAGTCAAGACCCTTTTTGAAGCCAGGACCCGTATTCCGTGTACTGTGGAATTCCATAGCAACACGTCGCGCTCTGTATAAAATGATGGGAAAGCGACATGTTGTTAGAATTCCACAGGTACGCGGAATTCGGGTCCTGATTAACTGTACAAAAAATGTCATCATTTCTAATTTTGTTTCGTTGGTCTTGAAAGCGGTCATAAAAAAAAACAAACCAAAACAATCGATCATAATTTTATTGTAATTTTATTATTTGTGGTTTCATATCTTATATTTATAAGCACTTATCATACCGGGGCGAAACTCTACGCCCAAAAATTATTTGATTTAATCAATTTTCCATGATGAATGTTACCTGCAAGATTGCACAAAGATATCTTGATAAAAAAATGTTCAAGTGCCAATCTGTCTTTTATTTATTTTCAGATTTATGTCAATATTATTATGAATCTATTTATTTAAATAATAATATTTAGCTATGCAAATATGTACAGTGATTATTGTAAAGCTTATGCTAATAAAGATTATTATTATTATTAATTCGAAAACTTTACATTTCTGTAATAGCCGACCCAATCGAAAGTTACCCTGCTTTTTTATGCTTCTAATAGGATAAAGTTATAAAAATAGAGGGTTTCATTTTGAAAGGGTTTATCCCATAGTTTTCAAGGCAAAAACCCTCACTGCCAACCCAGGCAGTAAGTCAGTATAAAGGTCAGGTCACATTGCGTGTTGAGCAGGCGGATCCCAGGATCGTCCGAAATTGACCCCTACGCTTCGTGAGAAAATTTCTCACGAATTATCTCGGTAATGACATACAACCAATGTTTTTCTGAATTACCACCAATATTAAAAAGAAGACTTCGATACATATCGATATGGAAGCGGATTGAAATGTGGATATTATCATGCGGCATTCTTTTATATGCGCCCCAAACTCAAAGCTGTACCAGAAAGCTATGTTGCCGAAGTAATTTTTAAGTATACACTGTGTCCCAGATTCGGTTCTCTATACAGGGATCTTGGCTCCTATTATACCTACAGCAATGGTTAAATTGGGAAAGTTTTAGAGGAAACTTAGTGCATTCGATATTTGGTTCCAGATTTGCGATCGGTCAGTTGGTTTTGGAAATATCGGCGAAAAACCGAACATGGCGGATTTTGTTTTTTGCCAGTAAATCCGAAACAGCTAATTGGCAGCTATGAAAATGTGACATTATCTGGACACTTTTTTAAGACGAATAAAATGGTGTGTATGCAGTGTATGACATGTCTCAATCGTCTTTTGTTTTCCCGCAACCCGCCTCAACTTTCATTTTTCTCATGGCCGCCATATTGGATTTTTCGATTTTTGGAAAGAGTGTTAAATTTTCCGTCTAGTGATGTCTCACAAGTGCATAAGAGATTTAAGTATCTTCGGAATATCACATTTCGTAGTTAGGACTCAATCTTTTCTAAGGAGGCCATGATTTATTTGACAGAAATCTGGTTTATAAGCAAAATCCTAGGAGGCTCTGATATGTCGCTCAATAATTCTGCCGAAAGATGGCGTTGCGGTCTATAACACCCCGCAAATAATAATTCAGTATGAAAGTTGTGAAAGTTGTGAAAGTACTCCCTGTATACTTTTTCCACCAATCAGGTGATGGGGTGAAGGGTATAATGTTCTCTGGACTTTTCATATGTCTGTGAGCAGAACAATTTGTAATCAATGCATGGTACTTCATCTCATCATCAGTATCAGTAAACTTTATCTTTCAAATCATAAAAAATCGATTAGAATAAAGATCGACACTCGGATCGACGACATGATCAGAATAACGAGTTGGCCGAAAGTTGCGACATTGTTGATACTAAAAGTGTCGTAGTATGGACTACAAAATAGAACTCAGTTTTCTTGACATTGATTCATATGGCATCTTAACATGAGATATTTTGGACACAAACTGTCCCTCAACTTGACAAGAAGTCCATTCTCAGTTTCTTATATGAATACAGGGTGCCATAGAAAAAAGTACATTGCATAGTGCCACACAATAGGGACACTAAAATAAGAAAAAAGTTTTCATGAACATGGGATGGGTCCGCAAGGCCTTCGGTTAAAAGGACCGATTCATAGAGATGGAACCCTGTATGTAGCGCCCTCTACCAGTAATCACAAAACTAAGATCATTTTGGAATTTAGCATGACAAAAAAACTCTGTATACCATTTTATCAATTTCTTGCGTCTCTGGCTACAGATATTCGAAAAGAAACCAAACAAAAAGAAAATTATTCACATGACATGATATGCACCCTCACTGATAGCATTGACACCTGATGCTTAAAAACCAGCAGGCCACGCCACATCCCTTAAATTTGACTCAAAACCTAATAACATTTACGGTCGTGCGTCTTACATATTATTATTTCAATGTTCTGAGTGAGTATATTCCTGACTAGCATCAACGATGACCAATGCATTCTACACCGTCAACAATGTACCTCCGTTCTCGATTCCAGCTGACGATGCATGAATGTCTGGTCGGCTCAGGTTTCGCAATCACATCGTGACCCTGATTCTGATGTTTTGTTCGTTGTTCGTGCTGGACTACAGAATAATTCATGTCACTCAAAAGAAAAAAGATTAATCTATAGCAGCGTCTAATCGTATCAAAAGAATATTCCTAGGACCAATTTGTCGTACTAATCTCTCTCACCTGATACCTGACTATTCCTATCAATAATTTGGCAGAGCAGTTCCAGTCGAGCTTCTCAGCGTTAGAGGTCGTTAGGCGTCTCCACCAAATGTCAAAAGAATCTTGTCTTCGACCCTCACCCTCACCCTCTAAGGACGTATCAGTCAGACGGAAGGAAAACTCGTGGTACCATGCAAATAAGAGCATCTATTGTCGCCCCAAATACAGCCTACAGCACATACAGTGGGATGAGCATGTTGGACCTTAGCCGCTTCGAAGGGTCGACAACAAGACTGCGACTGACTCTTCCAAGCCCTTCACTAGCATTGTGTGCTTGTACTCTGTGCTGAATCAGCATGACCTTCTTGCGCGTCGTTCAGGTGAATGAGTTGATATATTCGATGTTCCTTTGATCGTCTGTACTCACATGACAATATTGGCCTCCTTATCCCGTATGGGCGTATTTTTCAACAAATCAAAAATTTAATTTATGACCATTCTAGAGCCCTCATACTTTGATCTGACAAGTTGGCATGATCATTTGCTTTATTCAGATATGCCCATATGTGATAAATGGGACGATATTTTTGTGATCAATTCACAGAACCTAAGAATGAAGAAAACCAATTGTAGGTAATTTTGAATAATAATAACAAATAACTAGGCAATACTTTTTTGGATTCAGAAGCTACGGAGAAACACCAAAATACGCAGTCACGGAGAAAAATGACAGCAGAGAAACGTATTTCATTTTATTAAAAATATTGATTTGAAGAGTTTCAGGAAGAATTGGGTTAAATATTAAATTAAGACAGCAATTCTCTCGACTTGCCGGTTTCAGTGAAGTATGTAGATATCATTATTTATTGACTACTAAGAATATTGCAGATTCACTTACTTGGCTATAACCTTTCTAGATCATAAAAATATTCGAAAAATGTTTTTTTTTATTATATCAATATAATTATTTGACAAAGATTGTTGAAGTCTTCAAAGCAACAAAAACACCAATATAAAACGTAGAACGATTCTTTGAAGTGCAGATAAATGATGGAATTCAATAATATGATTCTCGAGAATATTGTTGGAATTGGTTTTGACCTGTGTAGTTAAGTTACAAAAAATTTGTATAATATATTAAGTATATGTATAGAGGGTGTAAGGAAATAAGTGCGAAAAAAATGGATTTCTTGGGTTAACTCTCAAAAAAAAACTTCCTATGAACGTCCCAAAAGTCCTAACTTTTGAGATACAGGGTAGTATAAATTCAAACAAAATCATATGTTTTTTCATAAAAGGTCTGTTCGTGGAACAATCACAAAACATGTGGAAAATATGAATCCGAAATAAACAATAATTCTGATCGCCCTATTATGCGGGTAGTTAAAGAAATGTATACGACTCCTACATCGATTTCATGTTATCACCTATTGTTAAATAGGTGCTTCGAATGAAAGTTCATCAAGACTACGTATCGTTTATTATTAATAAAAAATAAAGGATACCAAACTCGGAAAAGAAGTCACAGAAAAGAGAAATATGATATTTTACCTCAGAGCCTATAACATGCACTCTAATAGCATCGGAATTGGTATGGGTCACTTTTAAACAACCAATTTAGCTGATCGGAATCGACCCCGAGTTTAATTATATATTAAGGAACTTGGTCCAAAATAACTTGATTCGATTATCGTTCGTCTTCCATATATCACGTATAGTCAACGATAACGATACACATTTGTACCTGGTGCTCGATTCTCCAAATAATTCGTATACGAATATGCATTTGATTTTCTATACTATTCGTATACGGATTTAATTGGAGAATTGAGCACCTGGGCCATGGTGTAACATCTTACACAGTGACCTGGGCTTTATCATTGGCAGATAATGGAATTATACAGGGTGGATCAGATGTAATATGGAACATACGGTAACAGTAGATTCCTCACACAAAAATATTGCGATAGACCTCAACTTGTCAATTCCAGTTGATATTAACAGATATACGGGTTGTCAAAGTTGAATTTTAATATTTGATTTTTTCTAATAACTTTTGAAATAATCAAGTTATATCGATGAAATTTGGTATTTGCTCTTACTTGTAAGGGGGCGCCACTTTCAATATTGAAAAATTGATTTTTCCATCATGTTAACATGAGAAAGGTTTACTTTGTAGAAGTGGCTAGGAGTAACCTTTTTCAAGATATTTGAATTCGAAGTAATCCATGCAATGTGGTTCTAAATGGAAAATTTTGGAATGAACATAGGAGGACTTGAAAACGACGTTATCATGGTAATTTTGACATTAGGTTGAATGCTTGATTTTGAAAAAAATAATCTAATTTTACATTTTTTTCACAAAAAAAAATTATTTTTTGAAACATTTTTTGATTTTTTTTATTATAAGAAACATTGAACATCGAGTTGTCAAAATTACCGTGACAACGGCGTTGTTGATGCCCCCTATGCTAATTTTCAATATTTTCCTTTCGAAACAACATTGCATAGATCACTTTCAAAGGCAAATATCTCGAAAATGGTTACTCCTATCGACTTTTACAAAGTATACCTTGTTTACGTGAAAATGACGGAAAAATCCATATTCTGATTAAAGAAAATGTTTTAGTGCGTACGCCTCGAGCGGTTTTGATTAAACTGGGGAAGTATATAAAGGGTTTTTCATAGTAAGTGGCCAATTAGAATATCTCGAGAAATAAAGCAGATGGGATTCTGGAAATTTGTAGGGGGAGATTTCCGGAGATGATCTTTTCAGATGAAATAATAGTGACGTTGCGCGACTTCCGGTTATACCGGAAGTAGGTGTCAACTCGCTTGTTTCGAATGGAACTGCCTATAATATATTATTACATTTTTGGATTCTACGTAAAATTTCAGGCAAATTTTATATCCTATACCTAAGTAAAAGCGTTTTTGAAATATTTGAGTTTTTTTGTCAGAAATGACGTTTGTAGATGTCTATTCAAATGTAAATTTTTTGTTTAAGAAAGCCTTTATTGGTTTATTTGTATTGGATTTCCTGTTGGAAGGGACCTACTTTAAAACATTTTTTACAATATTTTGATAACTATTATTAAAGGGTGGCCCAAAAATAAGATCAAAAATAACATAATAAGAAAACTGCCAAAAATCCATTTTTCCAAATGGAAATCCCCTATTTTGATCATTTTATCTTTTTGAGTATTGAAAATAAAGGTGAGTTTGTATAAGATTGTCCATTCCAAAAATTCTTATTTTTATTTTTTTTTTGAATTTTGGAATGGACAATATTTTATAAACTCACCTTTATTTTTGATGCAAAATCAGCTAAAATCATAAAAATTAGGGGTTTCCATTCGAAAAAAAAATGATTTTTGGTGGTTTTCATTATTATATTTTTGATCTTATTTTTGTGCCACCCTATAATTATATTTATCAAAATATTGTGATGAATCTTTCAAAGTACGTCCCTTTCAACAAGAAATCCGACACAAATTAAGCAATGAAGGCTTTCTTATACGAAAAATTTACATTTAAATAGGAACCCACAAACGTAATTTTTGACATAAAAACTCAAATATTTCAAAAATGCTTAAACTTAGGTATAGGACATCATACATAAAATATGCGTAGAATTTTACGGATAATCCAAAAATGTAATGATATAAAGGGTGTGCCGTTAAAAACAAGCGATTCGACACCTATTCCGGTACAACCGGAAGTCGCGTGAAGTCACTATTATTTCATTTGAAAAGAGCATCTCCGAAAATCTCTCCATACAAATTTTCAGAATCCCAAACGCTCTATTTCCCGAGATATTCTAATAGGCCACTTACTATGGCGAACCCTGTATATACGGGGTTCTTGAGCATGTTTTTGAGAAATTCATTCGAGTTCATCTTTTTCAGGACCGGACCTAAGATTTTTTTCTTCGTCGTTTTTGAGATAAAAAATTGAAGTCTATGTAATGACAGAAAAACTGCCAAGAGGCTGATGCGCTTTCTTGTTCAAAAAGGAGCAAAACGCTGAAATACTTATCAAAATCACTCAAGACGTTTCGAATCTACAGAAAAAAATCAAAATTATTATTATTAGTGTTATCAATCCAATTAATAGGGGAAACGAGTAAGACAAAAAATCGGGTAGTTCTGAATTTTGAGTATGTTGTTTAAAATGGTTGTTTATTGATGAATCCGAAGAGGCCACAAAAATTTTGGCTCCGCGGGCGCCGCCATTATGAAGAAACTACCATTTTTTGGCACTTTTCTCAGTTTATGGCCCATATCTCATTCCCTGTGCGTTTTTTGTCATTTGATGTAGTATAAAAAGTTGTAGAAGATAAAATTTACTACAAAATTTATTTATAAAGTTTTTCTGTATGATCAATAATAACGTAGCTACGACAAACTAAAAAATTGCGAAATTTTTGTATTTTGTGAGATTTCATGTTTTTTCATGTAGCACTTGATGCCCGATTTTCGACATCCACATGCTCCCAAGCACCCACTAATGCATTTGCAAGAAATTTTTTGGAGGATGCTCGAAGGAGCGGCATCTTTTTGCGTTCCGATGGGCTCCAGCGACCTGTCGCCTCTCTTCCATCCCCAATTTATGGGATTTTTGTAGATTCCCATCCACGCCATCACCTAAAATCAAAAGTATAAGCTAGACATGCAGACAATAATGTGTGATTTTTACCTGGTGATACGCTCTGAAGGAGTGGAATTTTGCCGCGTCTGATGTTGGTGGAAGCTTGGCCAAATTGAGGTTGGTGTTGCTCCTTAAAAATTTAGTGTGTCGGAGAATATTGATCGTCATACTATTGTTATCCCGTCATAGAGGGCTACCAAAATCTTCTCTCCAGCTTCAGCGATCGCATTTGAAGTTGCATTTGGCTTCCAAAATACTTCAGCCACTTCCAGCAATTGTGGGTATTTTTCGAAGAGCTGGCAAAACTTTGTTTTTCCGAAGCTAAATAAGTTGGACGTTGTATCACACCCACTAATTGCATGAAGGAGAAGTATATATTCCGGCACCTTGCAGGAGTAAACATTAGGTCGGGGGAATTTCAAAGAAACTTGAAATTTTACCAAATACAATAAAGTCGTCATTTTTTAGCGCGTCGTAGCTACGTTATTATTGATCATACAGAAAAACTTTATTTATAAATTTTGTAGTGAATTTTATCTTCTAAAACTTTTTATACGACATCAAATGACAAAAAACGCACAGGGAATGAGATATGGGCCATAAACTGAGAAAAGTGCCAAAAAATGGTAGTTTCTTCATAATGGCGGCGCCCGCGGAGCCAAAATTTTTGTGGCCTCTTCGGATTCTTCAATAAACAACCATTTTAAATAACATATCCAAAATCCACAACTACCCGAATTTTTGTCTTACTCCCCCACGTTTTCAACCTCTATTAATTGTATTACAACGTTTGAGTGATTAATTAGATCATTGGATTATCCTAGTACTAGCTGGAAAACCCGCGACTCCGCTCGCCTGTCTGTAAGTTAATATAGGATAACAAACTTTCGATTCAATATTTTTTATAAAACAAAAGGTCAATATACTACAAATAATAATAATAATATGTTTCACTATTCTACTGGCCGTTTCCCGTTTCTCATTCACATCCACCACACAACGCTAATATTTATTCAATGTGAACTCGGCTTGATGTTTTCAACTCACTGTCATACTAAATCTTAATTTCTCAAAATCAGCCATGCGTTGACGGATAAAACCATGCCGTTTGGATAATATTCTCTGATTAAACTGATAACTCTGCAAATTTTCACGCAACTCTTTTGGCGGTTCTTGAGTTATGAGACCACAAACAGAGAGATTTCCATTTTTATATAGTAGATAGTCTATCTACTATCTCACAATGCGTACTTATTTCAGACTTACTCATAGACTTTTTTCATATTTATTATTCTAGATATAGAATGTAGGTACTATTAAATTTTCCTGACAATATTCTGTGACAACCTGTCTACGGCGAAGTGATAATATCACAACTCAAATCAATAGTCATGATAGACTTTATCGTCTGAAGGAGAATTTGGAGAAATTCGTGATTTATTTTGTAGATAGCCAAATGTTTTTCCTTGGTACGGTTATGCCGTCTTTGGTAGACTACACACACCGTGCGTTTTGTTCGGTATAATTTCGCAAAGTGTGGGAATCTTGTGCTCAAGTCGTTCTTCAGTCACGATCTGACCGCTCTTCGGTGATGCATCGCATACGATCTTCCTTAGATATGTGCAGTATGGACCTAAGTTAAGCCGGTCGCCTTCACGAGAACCTTCGTGTTTTTTTCATCGGAAAGTTAACTAATAATAATAATTATTTCAATGGGTAAGTAGATAAAATAAAAGTTGATTCGTGAAATTTTAAATAAATATCGCAAAACAGAGATTATAATGATTTAATATTATCATTGTTAGTTTTTTTATACAATGATATTCTCTTATTCTCTTATAAATTGATTAAGTAGTTCATATTACCAATATGAATAAAATATGGAACAATTGAATTTCCTCAGTATACAGTATTCAGTACTTTGCATATTTATGCCATTTAGTTTCTTTTTGTGCTTCAATTAATTATTATTGTCTAATTCATCCTAAATATTTTTGCACCACAATAAATGAGAAGGAAAGAGAAAGAGAAATGTTTTGAAAAAAATTATTACAATTGGTTTTGATAGATCATTTTTAAAATGTCAAAAGAGATCCTGTACATATTGACCCATATGCTAGTGGCTTTATCTATGGAGATACGAAAAATTTTGTTAATATGAAAGTTTGAGATATTCATCTGAACTTTTCAAAAATCTTATAAACAAAAAGACTGTCGGAATGTCAATATTTTTCTACAAGTAGCATTTTTTTTCAATGGAACCTCCAGTAAATTTATTATGAAAAAGCTTATTTTCCTGATTTCAAAAATATTCATATAGTTTGATACCTTTCTGATGAGTCGTTCAGGAGATATTCAAGTTTAAATATGTTTAAAAATTAAAATTCACATCCCTGTTGCTATAGGAAAAATGATAAAATTGTGATTATATAGATTGAATCAATAGAAATGGAGGTCAAATAACTTTATCTTCTAGATGTTATTCCAAATATTGACGAGTTAATAAATTTGTGCAACTTCATCCATGGCAACCGGGATCTCAATACTAATTTTAACACATATTTAAAGTTGAATATCTCCTGAACACATCATCAGAAAGGTATCAAAATATATATTTTGAAATCAGGAAGATAAGCTCTTTCATAATATATGATAATATATAGGGGGTTCCATTGAAAAGAATGCTATTTTAGGTCAAATATTGACCTTCCGATAGTCTTTTTTTTGAAAAGTTCAGAGGAAGATCTTAATATTTCATATTTACAAAATTTTCATACCTCCAAAGATAACGCCGCTAGCCTATGGGTCAATTTATACGGACCTACCAATTCCGATGGTCGCGATACTGTGTTACGTTTTTTGTACCTACCTACCTATAGAATTCATTGCTGAGATAAGAGTTTAAGTGACCGGCACAAAATATGTGCTGTAGCTCTACCCTACTTTGGAGTACCTTTCTATAGTAGGACTCTACTATCACTCCCTAGACCAAACTATTCATATTATGCGTATCTCGTCAAAAGGTTTCTGTCGAGTTTCACCGATTTGTTGTTTGATTTATGGTGTTCATATTTCTGATTTTGATTCTGTCTGAATTAAGTTGAAAATTGGACGAATATCCTTATGTATTTTCAACTCATAAGAATTGGTTCAAAAGTTTCGACAATATGTTTTATTTCATATTGTACCGTTAAGTATCATTTACCGGACCCAAAACCAGTCCGGTAAATGATACTTTACATCATCAAAGTGTATGGTTTTAAAAGGATGCTCTTTAAACCGATTAAAAAAATTATCACAGTATGAAACAAAACAATGTACTGTACAGCCGTCTAGACTCGTCTAGAGATTCCAGACTCGGCCCCTCCGTCGCCTCGTCCATAAACATCTCGACTCGTAATTTAAAAAGTAATTTACCGCCTTAGTAACGTAAATTACTGTTGTGCTGGTGTAATGAGTAAGCTTTTTGACCAGCTCTTCAAATGGAAATCTGGTACTGCCAATCAAGATATTGTCTATACCTTCAAGATAACTATTCATCAGCCTCTCTCAGATCGTCGCGGTTCGATCCTCTTAAAACTGCATCCCTTCGCTTGGTCTGAGAAATTATGTATTGAAAAAAACATAGGCTACGGATAAAAGGACAGTGTAATCAAATACAATAGGTCGCTGTGCACCAACTAAAAAAAGAACACATTCCTCAAGAAGCTATGGAAAAACTTGATTTATTCCTTGTAAATAATCAATCGGAGATGTTATAATTATGGATAAAATCATGATCAACATTTTTGCCGACTAATGAAGATATTAATTAAGTACATTAATTTGTACTACCTTTTTCAGATTATCATCAATTTGATGATTTTATCAAATAAGGCAAACCAAATAAAAGTTATATTTAATTTATGTATGTTCATAATATTATGATTTTGTGTCGTACGATAGTGCAATCCAATCAATGCTTATGATTGCAAGAGAAGGTAGTAAAAAAAATATGGTTCTTCGGAGGTTGCTCGGAGGCGAAACGACGGATCATAAATTTGACGATGCCATATTATTTTGTAGAGAAAAAAGTGGCTGTGAGATGTGACATTTATCTGATAGACCATTTTGGTTGTTCGTGGACATATACGGAAATATACAGTATTTTTAAAATATCGTAACGGCATTTTGCGTAACCCTGCCATGATTCAAACTCCGTTTCCAAGATACCAATAATAGTCAACATTGAGAAACTGGGTGTACTGTACAGGGTGTTCCCGTATATTTTGCACCCCCCACCTAGAAAGTTTATTTGAAAAGATATTGAAATAAGGTAAATACAAAACTTTCATGGTCTTCAAGAACTTTGAGAATCTGTAGACAAAAATTTCAAAAAAGTAAGTAAATGTCAAATATTGACAGGTTGATGATTTTTTCAAATGGAACAATAATGAAAAAAAAATACAGTGTGTCCACTTAAGTTCGCACCATATGGAAAACTTTTTTATTATTAAGTTTACGAAAAAAAGTTATTCTTTATAAAAAGTTCTGCATGATCCAAAACCTAAAACGCAACCATCAGGTATTCAATTTTTCCAGTCGTATACGAGGTATATCAGAAAATATGAATTTTGCTCAGGAATAAAGTACCTTTGATAACATCGAAAAATATTATTGAGAAAAGTTGTTTAGAACTAAAAACTACGTTCAAATATACAATTTCATCGAATTAGGAAAAAATCCTTTTTTCTTTTTTAACTACAATAACAATGCAAATGCAAGTGTAGTTATTTGAAATCATCAAAATAATGCAACATAGAGGTTAAGAGACGTAAAGGTTATGTCTAACGAATAAAGAGATAACTGATTAAAGTTTTCGATATTATCAAAAATAAAGGTACTTTATTCTTGAGCAAAATTCATATTTTCTGATATACCTCGTATACGACTGGAAAAATTGAATACCTGATGGTTGCATTTTAGGTTTTGGATCATGCAGAACTTTTTATAAAGAATAACTTTTTTTCGTAAACTTAATAATAAAAAAGTTTTCCATATGGTGCGAACTTAAGTGGACACACTGTATATTTGAAAACTGAATAAAAAGGTCTAGAAAAATTTGAAATAATATACAGGGTGCTCTTTTTGGAAAAATCATCAACCTGTCAATAATTGCGACATTTACTTACTTTTTTTTGACATTTTTGCTTACAGATTCTCAAAGTTCATGAAAAACCATGAAAGTTTTGTATTAACCTTATTTCAATATCTTTTCAAATAAAACCTCTAGGTAGGGTGCAAAAATATACGGGAAGACCCTGTATAATGTCCGCGGATGCGGTTGACAAGTGGAAAAATGGGCCAAAAATTTAAAGATATATACCTACGGAAAAAAAAATGTGTAAAAAATAATCGCTTATCGGAAAAATATGAATTACGGAGCGATAAATGCTTCTTATTATACAGTCTTCTCAAAAATGAAGGGCATAAAATTATCAAGATCAAACAATCAATTTTAACTTTTCAATGTAAAATCAATCCAAACATGCTGGAGGTAAATTCAAATTTATGAAAAAAAAACAACTTTCATTATGGCTTTTATATCTCTACATAACGAAAAGTTTTATTGTCATAACAGTCCTTTAAACATCTCCCATCTGGGACGTCTTGAATGACTGGGACATTATTCATATTTTTTTGTGTGCACACACTCCTTAATAACCCACCAGGGCTCGTTTTCTTATCCAGCGACTTCTTTTCCTCACAAAGCGTCAATTCTCCACATAACGAGCTTCTGAACTACTGATTCTGTCAATTTAACTAAAAAAGGTAGAAGATGTCTGAAGATGCAACATTCTTCTAGCCGCAAATAATCGGATGTCCATTATTTTCTCTATGGGATGTCCTTTTAAAGTGAAGCGAGCGGTGCGGTATGTGGTGCAGTAATGACTCATTTAAACGCGTTTGTCTCATTCTCTTCGATTCTTAAAAGGCAATAAAACAGATTATCATTCATAGAACGGGCTATGATTACTTATTCCGAGGATTACTGAAAAAAATTGGATAATTTGGATAACGTGGACTTTGGGTGGTACCGATGATGTTGTGAATGAAGAAGTACATAAATGCTTTTACACTAGTACTACCTTTGTCGGTTGTTTATAAAGTGTAGGTTTAAGTATATTCCAAGAAATTAGTGTATAGACATTTCGTCGTTGATCTTGCCGCGTCCACATCAGTTAATATTTGCGTTGTGTCTTGAATCTACCACTTGGCACAACTATTTGCGGTGCACAGGTCTGCATACATTTTGACGTTGTGCATCGTGCGTCTCTGCTCCACAAGTGTGTGATGTTATGCAGACGTCCAAACCAACACGCGTGCGTTGAATGTGGCGAAAATGTGTGCGTGTGTTTGTGTGCGGCGAACATGTCCACATTTATATTATGGCTTTTCTTTGTATCTGACACACAAATTTGTGGCGAATGCTACACACACAACGCAAATATTAACTGATGTGGACGCGGCTTTATACAAAGTGACATATCCCAAAAAATCCTATTTAAAAAATTTTATCTCATGAAAAGCTTCTTTATCTGACAAAGTGTCGCACCTCATGAAGTTATACTTTAAGTATAACAGATTTTGATTAGACATTTTACAAGCGACTGCTCTGATATCGATTATGGGCTGTACTGGAAGTATTATGCTACTAGAGTCATCCATCTTCAACTAATTAAAATATGACTTAACAGACAGTTGCAACGACGCAGAAATATTCTGGTCGGCATTCATAAATTTCGTTTTAAATGCTATTCGTTAACTTGCTCCGTTCGTCATGTTGCCTCACTCTCCCCTACATTGAATAACTATATTATTGCATATTTGTATTCTACTTTTGTTAACTTGGCTCTGCACATTACCTGGAGATCGACTTTATGTTGTTCTATACACGTATTTTGGCGAATTGCACAGATCTAGCTATCTATAGGGTGTTACAAATTCGAGTGTATGCATGCATGGGGATCTCGTAAACCGTATCCAGCAAACATGCCATGCCGGCAATGTGAATTTATAGTAACGACATTGCCTGCGATTCTCATTGGCAAGGTACAGGCAGTTATCACCTGAGGAGTCAATTTGGCACGCCGGCCGTCATTTGACCGCATGGCATTTCGCCATGATGGATAATTGATGACAAATCACTACTTCACCATCAAATGTCAAGGAGTGATAAAAAACATTACCAATTCAGTGCATTATATTTATTGGCATATTTCACTTCTAATATAGAAAAAATTTGGTTAGGATAACAATAACTAAAACTAAATGCCATTAATTGTGTTTTTTTGTTTGCGCGTCCACCTTCGCGAGGTCTTCAAAGATAACGTGAAATTGTTGACTGGAAGTGGATTAGCCTTGACTGAGTCTGCAATAAAAAAATGGAGATTTCATTTTTAAGTGCTTCAATGGCAAGTTTTAGCAATGTATTTTGAGCTAATAAACGCTTACCTCTGCTTCATACCATTGTTGATATAAGTACAGTACTTTGATCAAGTATTAGAAGATGATACATAATCAGTTTATGCATCTATAAAGATAGTTGAACATAAAACGTGAAATTCTTACCACAAATAAGTCAAACCATACCACTATAAAAGCATGAAATAAGAAATAAGGAAAGCTCTTTATTCCGTCATGCTCACTGTCCAGTTTTGATCACACCTTTAAATGTTGATAACTTAGCCAAGAGGGTGTCTAATGAGTTCGGACATAAACCTTCTTTTGTAGCATGTATACAGTGAGGACACGTAGGTTGGAATAAATTTAAAATTCAGGGGCTTGTTTTCTGGAAAAACGCTCGATCACGTCGATTTTTATTTTCGACTGCGGTTTTTTTTATGGTAATTTTATTTATACAGGGTGAACCAAAAATAAATTACGACCATCAACTTCATTTTTCCAAATGGAAACCCCCATTTCTTATTCCATTTTTGAATTCTACGTGAAATTCTCAGTAATATGATGATGATAATTCTAGTATACAGGGTGTACCAAAAATAAGTTCAGACCATCAACTTCATTTTTTCAAATTGAAACCCCCTTTTTTATTTCATTTCGGAATTCCACATGAAATTCTAAGTAGGTTTCATGTACCATGTCCTTAGCCTAACCCCAACAGTTATCGAGAAATTTACGATTGATCAAAACGACAGTGCTTCGCTGAACAATCGTATTTCCCGATAACTGTTGGGGTAAGGCTAGGAACATGGTACACGAAACCTATACTTAGAATTTGATGTAGAATTCGAAAATTAAATGAAAAAAGGTTGATGGTCCGAACTTATTTTTGGCCCACTCTCTATACTAGAATTATCATCATCATATTACTCAGAATTTCACGTAGAATTCAAAAATAAAATGAAAAATGGGGGTTTACATTTGAAAAAATGAAGTTGATGGTCGTAACTTATTTTTGGTCCGCCCTGTATAAATAAAATCACCATTTAAAAAACCACAGTCAAAAATAAAAATCGACGTCGTGTCCGAGCGTTTTTCCAGAAAATAAACCCCTGAATTTTGAATGAATTTATTCCAACCTCTACGTGTCCTCACTGCATGTAGCTTCTTTTGTGTTCTTTCTGCAACAAGTTTTAGAACGTAATCAAATGCACGAATAACCACCTGTACTGTGAATGAATTTTTGTTTTAATTCAATAGGTACTTATTTTTGTTTCAACACCCACTGCACGAATAAACATATTATGTCATTGAATTGAACGAACTTGTTTATTAATCTGAGGAACGAACGAATACCGAGATCTGCGTCTGCGCATTTGTCAAATGTCAATTGTAAACTGAAAAATATTGACAGCGTTTCAGTCTAAAAGTACAATTCATGGATTAAAAATATTGTATTGTTTCATATTTACTCATTGATTGATTAAAAAGCTTTACTTGTAGATCACCAGTTAATATGTGATTGAACATTGCTGTATGCAAGGCTATAAAAACGCATTGCCTATTGTACAAAAAAAATGTTACTCGGACTTACAGGCATTTCCACATTTGCCTTTTTATGGGTCATGTGCCAGTACCTTTTCTTTATTTGAGAAACAATGCATGCACAAAAATAGTTTGCCATCATGATGCCATCATTAAATATGTATACCTTGCCGTCCAAAGGTGTTTGCTGGGAGTGATAGAAGATCAGTTAAATCAAGCCAGAACAGCCAGAGCTGTGCAATTTCAATCTCAAAAAAATGCTGCTTCGAAAAATCCGAAGACTTCCGGAGATATCCGACATTAAAAGATTCTCTCGAAATGCTTTTTTATTTTGTCATCATCTGATTCCTGAGAAATCATGTTACACGTTCATAGTATCTTTTTTTTTTTTTTTTAAGTACAGGGACAGTTCAAAATTTAGGTTGAAGTCGTTGAGGTTGTCAAAATTCTTTTTATCACAATGATAACAAATTGAACTGTGATTTCGGGATATTATTATATGTTCAAGATGTATTCGTTCTGATCGAAAAAACGTTTATATTCACAACTAACAATACAGTGTGTCTCACGGTAACCGTCAATTAGAATATCTCGGGAAATAAAACAAAAAAAAAATAAAAAAAAAAATTAAAAAAACAAATTTTGGAGAGGACAATCTTATACAAACTCACCTTTATTTTCAATGCACAATAAGATAAAATTATGAAAATAAGGGGTTTCCATTTGAAAAAATTGATTTTTGGCCGTTTTTTGAATTTAATTTTTGATCTTATTTCTGGCCCACCCTGTAATAATAGTTTTCATATTGCTGTGAAAAATCTATTAAAGAAGGTCCTTTTCAACAAGAAATCCAATACATTTAAATAATGAAGGCTTTCTTATAGGTGAAATTCACATCAAAATAGGAGCCATTATTCAAACGTCATTTTTGACATAAAAACAAAAATATTTCAAAAACGCTCATACTTAGGTAGAGGACATGATTCATGAAATCTGCCTAGAATTTCACGTAAAATCCAAAAATGTAATAATATATAGGGTGTTCCATTTGAAACAAGCGAGTTGGCACCTACTTCCGGTATGACCGGGATTCGCGCAACGTAGCTATTATTTCATTTGAAGAGAGCATCCTTTTAAACCTCAACATACAAATTTTCAAAATTCTAATCGTTTTATTTCCCGAGATATTCTAATGGACGGTCACCGGGAGACACCCTGTATAAATGCGTATATTATTGTACATATTTTATATTTTACAAACAACAGAAGTGGGATTCTATTTTGTTCATTTTAGTCAGTTAGCACGTTATGCCATTTTATTTTTTGGTCAACTTCACCAATTCTAAAATCTGTAACAATCATTTTGATCTGTCATTTTTCAGGAATCAGCTTTTTCAAAGAGTTTAACGTTATTAAGAAAAGTTATTGAAGACAATTATTTAGGATAAAGAGTTATGGCCGAATCTTAATTGTCACACAAATTGGTATTCTGCCATTAGTTTTTATACGAAAAAACTTTCTTCCATAACTTTTTCCTCTTTAAACAGAGGAACTTTTACTCTTAGTCATTCTTAATAATATCGCCCCAAAACCACCCTGTTATTAATTAATTTGACTAATTCTTTTCACATCTTAGAACGATTCCCAAAAAAAAGTAATCCATCTCGATTTTTTATTTTTGTCATTTACACCTTACGAAAACTCAACCCGTGGACGTACTTCGTGTGAGTGTGTGTGGTAACTTCAAGAAGAAACATTGATTATGAAAAATATCCAGAATGTTTTGGATATTTTAAGAAATGTGATAATATGAAGAGTGTATCATTTAAAATATCATAGTTGGTGCTACATTCTAGTAGAAGCGGCTACATCGCATCACTGAAAATATTTTAGATCGATATAGCAACTTGTGTATATGACCAAATTTTCAGAATGAGCTCGAGATAGCCATAGTGGAACACCGGAACATCCCATATTATTATTGTTTGAAGTGAAATTAATTTACATCGCATTATTGCCATGGTCTGTTCACTTCAATCCAGATTAAGGCTACACAAATCTATTTTTTATATCATGTACCCCGATGCGAGCGTGGGTGGACACTTCCATCTAAATAGTTCGTAACGGGTAATCGAAACAACAAAACCTTCCATTTACTAACCCAAAAAAAACTTTTTTTTAGAATTAATTTTTCCCCTTTTAGTTGGTGGCTCTGCTTCCGAATTAAAGGTCCATGCATCGGTGCTATCGAAATGGAAGCACTGTAGATTGCAGACTTATTAGCAGCGAGTGAATAACTTGATATTTTCTTTTTTTTTGTATCATTTGTCCTTTGAGGAAGAGAATGCTTGCGTGAAGTCAGGTTGTAGGGATGATTGAAAAACATATGTGTTACAGCAATGTTACACTTTCATCTAGTCCACCGAGAAAGCGAAACAACCAAAACTTCCGTTTAAAAACGCATACACCCTCTTTTGGATTTTTCCCCAAAGGTCTTGTCTTCGAATCGAAGGGCCATCGCAGTCTCACAATATGCTTTCGAAATAGAAGCACTGTAAACTTGATTCTTGCGAACCAATAGCTTGATATTCTTGTTTTTTTTTATATGATATTATTATACACTGTGTTACAAACCCGATGTTTCCCATTGGTATTTTGAAAACGGCGAAGTTTAAATCATAGCAAAGTTGCGTATTTTGGTGGGTACCTGCCTGTCACACCTCAAAAGTGCAAAAATATGTTGTACGAAGTAGGTATTTAAATATAATTAATTTTATCAGCATTTTTGCAAATACTTTATTATAAAACAACAATATTCAATAATTATAATATAAGTGAGTACTATAAAAGTCGGACTGTTTAATAAATAAATTGGTGAGATATTTGATATTTGTAACACTGATGTTTATTAAACTCATAACAAAATTATAAATAATAATGAAGGAAATACTACAACATTTTAATATTCAATACAAGCACCATTTCTGAATGACAGATCAGAGCCTCCTTGGAGATATCGATATTTAAATACAAAATAACTACTAGGGTTAACATCTTTTCTCAATTTATCCCATACTTTATAACTGTTCCTCATGATGCAGGAAAACTAGTTGCATAAACAGCATTTTTTTATAAGTTGAATATCGCATTTGGTTCATTGGAGGAGATTTTTGGTCTTGGAGTTTGATTTTTTGCATAGAATTTTTGCTACTGTTCTTAATTTAGGATACTTGTTTCACTGGAAATCCGCCTTTAACATTTTCCACAATTTTTGCTCCTTCAAGTTCAATAATTATTTATATTAAGCTGATGCCAGTTGAATTTAAACATTCCGTCATCGTCATACGTCTCGGGCTCTCTTGATTGGTTGAATTTGAATCGCAGACCAATAAGGTGTTAAAGTGCCGAGATCGGGGTCGGAATGGTGAACCTATGATTTAAATTCAACCAATTGAAGTATTTTAAGGTGCCCAGACCAATGATCAACATGGCGGCTGAGACCTATGACAGAATATTTAAGTGCATCCCGGTTTGCGAAAAGTCACAATTAAAAAAGTTCAGGATCAAAAGACCGAGTTTCCAGTACTTACGTTGCAGGAAAAATAATCATTGGACGTGTTGGTTACTGTTTCTCTCTTGAAGTGATTTGTTTTGACATTATGTAAACTGATAAAATATTTAGGAGTTACATTTTGCTAAAAATTTTTACATATGGCGACTCTACTCTTGAAAAAAAATTATGGTTTAACCTTTAAGACCCTGTATGAAATTTTAATATTTTCTACATCGACAATCGTATTTTTTTAGCAAAATTTTTCACAAAAAATTAGATTTTTTTGGTACATTTGTCCTCTTGTATACCATCGCCGGACATACTGTAGTTGGGTAACAAATCTATCCCGCACTATGTTGATTTTTCACTTAACCAATTCTCAGAGGGAGCCAGTTTGAAAGATTATGTACCGGGTGTCCCACAAAGATTTGCTCTCGACAGTATCTCGAAAAGTATTAGCCGTATGGCCTGCGGAAAAGAAATGTATGAACAAAGATGCCATGAGAAAAAGCTGTGAATTATTTTTAAGTTTCTAGAGCGGCTGCTAGAGGTTGCCTGCTATGGCGAATTAGAAAATGAAATTTTCACAACACTTATTTGACTTGATTTCATAAAACCCTTTTTATAAAATAATGGCAGCATAATCTTTCCATAAAACGATTTTTGGAGTAGGTACCTACACAATTATTGTGTTATCACTTGAAACGGACTCCCTGTTCCCTATTGTGATATCGCCTGATTATATCACTATGTAACTGTGTAGTACTATCACCGAACTTGTTCGGTGGTACTATAGACCATTATGAAACACTACACAGTTGATTCACTTGTCGGATTGCCACGGACGGTTATTTTGAATGTTTCTTCAATCAGACCTGTAGCTGCGCTGATGACGCCTAATAAGCAGAAACGTTCGTAGATTGGTCTGCTTTAGATAACAGTATGAAATGATTTTTCTTTGATTATCATGTAACCTAATCTATCTCGAATAACTAATGCTCATTCTTTCTTAGAGACCAATAACTATCAATTGATTATTGATTATTCGACAAAAGGATTTAATCAAGGCCAAAACCTTTTCACCATACAGAATTTCATAAATTTAATGTACTTGTACTTATTAATATAGAACACGACCTAATACGAAAACGTGAAAGACATTATTATAATGAAATGTGTTGTTATTATCTCGGTGTTTGTCGGTGTTTCATAATATCGAAATTGTTCATTTACTATCTCTTTTGAACTCATCATAAACATAGTTGTATATGCAAAAAGCGGCCACATTGACGGCTACGACATAAACGTACATATTGGATTGCAGAGCTGCCATACTCTCTTAGATTCAAGTTCATCAATCAAGTTTCCAGGGTTAAGATCCATGAATACAGATAATCTTATCTTTCTTCTCTATTTGTCCTGGTATCACTCAAACATTATTGTGTGTTCAATCATAAGGCACATTGTTTGGGAAACGGTGGCAGACATCTCTTACACTTTGGAAGTTTCTTCATATTCTACGCCCGAGAGCGACACTGTATCACAATAAAACATTTTCCGTTGTTTGGCATTAACATGTTAAATATTCAAATTATACCGGTGAGTCAGTTATTCACAACCTAATATAAGTAAATTAAGTGGTACTTGGTACTGTTACAAATAATTTTATTTTCTTTATCGTTCGCCGATATCCAGTTACATTAATTCTAGTGCTTGATCTTGTGCATAGTTCTTTATTGAGCGTTGAAATATATAAAGTAGTTAGAAACTAAAAGCAATGATAAACATGCTGCAGGTGATTAGTGATACCGTTCTCTTAGTCGATAGTGATGGCGGTCGTTGAACAAAAAAATTGCGGAGTACGTCCATAAAGTTGATTCAAATACCTGTGGTTTCAATGATTAACAAAAATCAACTGGTAGCAACATTGAAAGTAGGTACTATGATGATTCGCAGTACCTACCTATCTGAAAAATCTTTCAATGTGTAACGTTGAATGCAGATCAAGAAAAACTGAGTTTTATTTTAAGCTAGCTGAAAACCATAAACTTACAATAGCAGGACACATAACGCCTTTTGCATTAAATTTTGACTCGAAGAAGACAATCATAGAAGAGGCCAGCTTTGTTTTTGTTCTCTTAACGGTGAAATGACGAAATGTCTGCCTGCTTTTGTGTTCTGGCCACACACCATATACAGACTTTCTAGTCATTGTTTTATCAACAAAACACCAAATAGCGCCATCTGGAATAGAAAATATTTCACAGGGCTGGGTTAAACTCACTACCACGAGTACTACCCACTATTCACGAAATGGTTGTTTGTGAACAATAGCGTCAGGCCTCAAGTCTGGGCTTTGCTACCAGATGTCGCCATGTTTCAACACAAAACGTAAACCATAGTATAATAAACAACAAGTAGCGACAGCTCTATATACCTATAAGTGGTCAAATTTCGTTCTGTCTCAATGACAGAAATTTGCCTCATTTATACACCGATAACATTATGAAATGTACAATAAAACTATTGTCACAATAGTACTGGAGGCAAATATACTTGGTGTAAATCTACCCAATTTGCCACTGGTAAAATCGCTGAGCGAGCAGTTTTGTTGCTATAAATAGACACGTTCAGCGAGATTATGGTCAGTGGTTGGCTTAGCCAACTACTCTCCATTGTGAGGAGTGTAACCCCTCTCACTCCTCTCAGCCTCAAAGAACATGCTCGTCCTAGTGTTATGGTGGGGATAGATGGGATGTACCATGGACGATAATAAATGGAAGTTACCCAAACGGAGTACCTCTACTGTTCGGCCCAGCTACGTTCCCTAGAGCACGACAGGTGTTGTGGGTCCAGCCGAAGACCCAGTCTTACAACTTAAGTGACATTTGGTGGAGGCGCCAACGATCACCCCCGCTGCCAAGTAGAGTACAGGAAGGCCCGAGAAGAAATTTGGTTTGATGACTGCCTGGACCAGAGCTGGACGCTCCAAGCTTCGAGCGTCGATCTGAACGGAAGTGTTCAAGGGAGTCATCAAGGGATGGGAGATGGAAGCCCTCATCGATAGTTGTAGTGGGCCTGAAGAGAGTCGGGTCCTGATGATTTGGAGCATGGTACTTTTGATCGCTCTCATTTACATGTTGTTCCACAGAAACCAATGGATGCCTCTGGCCACCGTCCATCCTCCATTGGCACAAGGCGTCCCAGATCGGCGTCGACACGATAGTAGTTTTGTGTCAAAGTGTGTGGCACTGTCTCTAGTCCTGGTGTGTCTACTGTTTGGAATATGTCGGCGAGGCATTGAATGCATACAAAGGGATCGACAGTCCGTTCCTCCAGTGTTATGGTGGCCTGACCCACGAGACGGTGCACAGAGCCAAGGAAAGGAGATCCTATTTGCTGACGATAGCCGAGCAGGAGAGCAAGAGACCGATAGGATGTCGGCCCATTCAACTTGCTACGGACACGGTCCATTCAAGCAGGGATTAAGAGAGAGCGCAATCGGATACGTTACATACTGCCGAATGTACATGGTGGACAGGATAATACTTTCGCCTTTTGCCGTCCCTCATGATGAGTTGATATAGATAAGAATTTAGGGGGTATATGTTTACGATTTTAATATGAGATGTTATTGTTTATGTTGAGATGTTGTTGATATTATGTTTTGACCTGTAAAGGATGATGTACTTATATAGACTTTCTGTTTTTCATATAACGGCTACCGGTCCCCACAACCATCCAACTGCAAAACACGAAACCGGCCAGGAATCCACAACCTTCAGCCATATTACAGGGATACCGGCCCTCTGAACTGAGTAAGGGGACCATATACACACCCTGTGATAGGCAACTATTAACGAGGTCAAGGAAGATCGGCTGGCCAACAATTTTTTGCAAACGCAAGCATCAGCACTATTAGCAGTGAACAAGCGTTGAACGCACGACGGTGCAGTACCACAGGCCAGGGTTTGGGAAAACTAAACGGATGGATGGCAGGACCGGAGCAAGAGATTTTGGCCACAAAATTTGTTAATAGTTTTTAAGTTTTTTTTATAAGGGATGAAGCATGTTCTCTTCTGGCATTGGGGTCCAATGCTCACGGGGTGAGGGCATATGTCACAATAGTACTGGAGGCAAATATACTTGGTGTAAATCTACCCAATTTGCCACTGGTAAAATCGCTGAGCGAGCAGTTTTGTTGCTATAAATAGACACGTTCAGCGAGATTATGGTCAGTGGTTGGCTTAGCCAACTACTCTCCATTGTGAGTAGTGTAATCCCTCTCACCCTGAGTAGTGTAACCCCTCTCAGCCTCAAAGAACATGCTCGTCCTAGGGTTATGGTGGGGATAGATGGGATGTACCATGCATAGACGATAATAAATGGAAGTTGCCTATACGGAGTATCTCTACTGTTCAGCCCAGCTATACGTTCCCTAGAGCACGACAGGTGTTGTGGGTCCAGCCGAAGACCCAGTCCAACGCCTTAAGTGACACTATATTGTATTAGATTCCATGATTTCAATGATTCTGATACATAGGTGAAATACCTATCAATTTATACAACACGGTTACCAACTATGCAGTATATCTATAGATTTATGCTAAGTTTCAAATTCAAATTTTACATTTCAAAATGTTAGCAGGGTATGAATGAGGTGAATTTCTGTCATTGAGACAGAAAGAGGTTTACGTGAGTTACGTGAGCTGTCGCTACTTGTTGTTTATTATACTATGACGTAAACCTCAATTGAAAATTTAACCTTGAAAAATGTTTTTTGATGACAGAGAAGTCATTTGTGACGAAAAACTGAAGATAAATGGAATTATGGGTGTTTGGAATTAACGATTTAGAAGACGAATTGATTGTCCAGACTTTAAAGTTATTATACGTAGGTATTTGTAGGAAATTTTGTTTCAACTCGAAACGTAAACCTCAATTGAAAATTTCACCTTAAAAAATGTTTTTCGATGACAGAGAAGTAATTTGTGACGAAAAACTGAAGATAAATGGAATTATGAGTGTTTGGAATCAACGATTTAGAAGATGAATTGATTGTCCAGACTTTGGAGTTATTATACGTATTTGAGGGAAATTTTTGTCTACTATAATTTGGTATCATAT
The DNA here is from genome assembly GCA_958502075.1 of Orchestes rusci. Taxonomy (NCBI): domain Eukaryota; kingdom Metazoa; phylum Arthropoda; class Insecta; order Coleoptera; family Curculionidae; genus Orchestes; species Orchestes rusci. The sequence goes on along the minus strand of OY293312.1, from coordinate 16,696,328 downwards.
TCATGTTATCATCAAGAAACTGAATAAAATGCAAAAAAACTTTGAGGTTTTTTGGAACTTTCGATGTGAAGCCGATGCCTTGCGAGGTGGCAAACCTCAGATTCGATTCCAGCAGAGCAAAAAACATAAAGATCCGGTCGTTTGCATTTTATCCTGGAAACGCCGTTTCTGAACCTTGGATGACAGTATTGACAGTTAGTACAGCTCATTTTTTATTTAAAGTCACAGTGACAGATCAAAATTGAAGGTTGAAGGTTGGCAAAAAAAATTTAAATGGCCCAAAGGGCTCCCTAATTGAAATGAAAAGATAAAATATTCGATAATAGACTTAATTTTATCGATAGAAGAAGGATTTTGATCATCAATTCCAAAATTAGCATCACTCTCTATTCTCGAACGTTTTTTTTCTGTCAAATCAAATAGGTACATTTTGAACAAAGCAAAATAAAACGAATCGCGGTTCAATTTATGACTATCATGTTTGTCAACCTTCAACCTACACAATTTTGATCTGTCACTGTAACTTTAAATAAAAAATGAACTTTAGACTGTAGACTATATATGTACTGTGTTTGGAAATGCAGAATATGCTCGTATTTTGTATTAACCAATTAACAGTTCAGAATAATTTTGTCCATAAAGCGTTTCTTTCATGGTTTTATTTCATTTTTCAGAATTATCATGGACATCCATAGATATTTTTCATCAAGGCAACGTATGAAAACCAAGACTAGCCAGAGGTATGGGTCAAAAACCATCAAAACCCCCAAAAAATATCGTTGGCAACCACAAGTTATCGTCACTCTTCACTAAACATTATCAGCATAAAACGCAAAAACCTGAAGAACCTATAAAGTTTCAGTTCAAGTCAGTAAAATCAAAAAGCAAAAATCGAGAGCAATTCGGATTTAATATAAAAAATGTGATTAGTGGTGTAAAAAATGAGTGTAATGGATTCCGAAGTTGCAACGACGCTGATGCAAAAGTTGTTATAAAGGTTCATGAATCAAGGACAGACGCCAGACAAAGTGTTAAAGCCGTTGAAATAATTGATGATCTTGAATATAATAATCCAAAGAAGAGATATGATTTGAAAAAGTCCAAGAATCGTTCTAGAAAAAAAGTAGCAAGTAAGCATTTTCCATTGAGAACTAATAGTGAACCAAATCTACGACGAGAGGAAAGGAGTAGTAGGGGTAATGATGGTAACCATAGAAGAAGTAGGCGCCGTCAGTTTGGTTATGAAATTCAAGATTTGGAGGACTTTCTTATGAAAGTGAGTATAATGAATGGTGATGTATAGCGAGTTATTTGTCTGGAAACATCGGTATAATAATAAAAAAATCTACCGTTAAGGTCGCACTGTACATTCAAATACATACAACTGCTTTTATACATTATCCACGAACAACACCTACCACATAAGAAAACATTTTTTTTTATATGAACAAGGGTCCGAACATTGTTTTCTTGCTTACCTAATGCTCGAGGGGTTCAGTAATAACCTCTGCATCGATGCTAAAATTTGTGAATTTCTCGAAAACGGTTGCCTCTAGCGTTATTGAGAAACAAACCTTTTCCGTAAAAAAAGGTTTCAAGAATAATATTCATACATAAAAAATCCAAGAAGTTCTCTGTCAAAAAAGTTAGGGCAAGAAATGATAATAGGGTATACGTCCAACCGCTCTATCGCAGAGTGGTGAGCTTGGTAGATAGAATACAATTTCCAAATATTTTTAAAAATATGACATATTGTAGGCACTTTCTCATTTGTGAAAACATAGAATTGTCCCTTCTTGCTTGTACCTCGTATAATTTCAAAGCACATTCTTATTGAATCTGTATTCTTGGAAGCTGTGTACAACTCAGAAGTCTAACAAATAACTGGAATCACATTCTAATAAATGGCATCAGCAGTACACGAGAAGATGGAACATATGTTCGTGCTCAATCATCTGTTACTTCAAATCATTCAGGAAATAATTCTTGTTTGACGGTGGATAGTGCGGTGGATTGAATAGAAAAATGCTTTGTGTACATCGTTAAAATTATAACTCGTGCTATGGTTTGATTCATTTTTTGTTAAGGCTAGATTAAACGGGTCGAGTAGCCGTTCAAATTACTACTAGAACTGGAATCAAGAATCAAGTATTCAATTTTGATAGTCGTTCAAGTGAGACGTTCACATTATTTATTTGAGTTGGTTGGAAGTTTTATACAGTATAGTAATATTGCCAAGGATTCATTTGCAAAACATTCTAGCATTTCAATAATAATCATTATTAAATGATTCTGGCATTGCCTGTCGAGGAAAACGTATTTTCAATTTTAAACACGTCTGTTTCGACTAATGGGAACTTTGCCGTTCACGAATGAACTAGGTTCACGGCCCCGATTTTTTGGCCTACTTGATGCGTTTTTGGATTAGTCTGGATCTTGACATGTCTTGCCGCGCCCGTATATTCTAATCGACCATTTTTTTCAATCATTTCATTTGGTGTTCGTAATACAGTTTATAGTGATGCGAATGCGCCCCACGTAGCTCGGGAAGCTTCCCGGGTAGCAACACCGCGAAAGTTAATATTGTGACGGCGATAATTACACATACTTTACCTGCTATCATTCAAGACAATTTAAACTTGGTCGCTTGTCCAGTCCGACATCTTTTCAACCACACAAGTGCACATCCTCCGAACTTTTCCAAAAAACCTACATTCTCCCGTCACAGTCATTCTAGCGGGTAGGCAGCCTATTCACACGCTTGTGCTCGTGTTCGTGCCCGTTGAATGTCGCGTTGGATGGAAGCGTTTAAACGCAGATAGGTTGTTCGTTCGTTTGCCACGGGAACGTGAGTTATAATCCATAACTCAATAGTGACTAGCGAGTTATGGATTTTAACACACTAGTGTGTTATCTGACACTTATTTACTTATCCAAAATGACATCAATAATGACACCTATATAACTATCATGCGTTAGATAAACATTTTTTGAGCATTTTTGAGCAGTTTTTATTAAATTAATTAATTGATTTTCCATTTTGATATCTTTGATAAATATAACCCAATCGATTTCAAATAAGGTTTCAGTTTTGAGTCTAGTTGTCAACAAATAATAGGAATATCTATGGCAAAAAAACATGATATTATAAAGAATAAAAAATGAAAAAGGATGCTGTCCCAAGTTACCCAGCAAGGTGGGGTTGTAAAGGACATTCCCGAAAATCAGGTATAAACCCTGAGTAGGAAGCATCATAGGATATCATGGGACATTTAAAAAACAAAGGAAAAGATTCCGCTTGTATTAGAAGCGAAAACGTTGATAAAATTTGAAAAAAAAACATATTTTAAATGAAATGCATCGCGTTTATTTTGTCCACAATTATGAAAACCTAGAACTAGACTTTAACATGAGAAAAGCTCCAAACATTTTAAATAAACGATATGAAACTTCAAAAATATAAAAAATATATTATTTGTTAAGGAAAAACGTGAAAATAGGTAGTACAGTTGAAGTTTGAGGAAATAGAGAAATTAAAACACAAGTAAAATAAAGAAAGTGTTTATATTGTGAAGATGTAAAGACAGGGATGTCCTTCAACAAGTACCTACTCAAAATAATACTAAATAACACTTTGCCGATCACGACATCTATAATAACACTTGAAGCTTTTCGAATCTACAGACAAAAAATCGAATATTTCTTAACCTTCCAACAATCGTATTTTTTTAACGAAACTTTTGAGGTTTTCGGACTCATGCTCCTACACAAGTGATCATCTTACTATACTCTATCAACCATGAAAAAATGCGGACTCCTTTCAGACTCACCCTGTATATTCTGCGGTTTGAGTAATATGTTTTATTTCATGTAGGTACCTATAACTCGAAGTACACATTTCACTGCAATTTCATGTGTAGTTATTCAAATAACGGCTAAATAACCATAATCGAGATTTTTTTTTTTAAGTCATAATTATTATTCGTCTGACCAATTTCAGAAATTTGGCGACCTTTCAAGCATCGAAAGGTTTCTGAGGTAAACTCCTAATAATTATTATTCACGTATTGATAAATATCGATAAGGAATAAGCAATTGCAGATCGTGGGTGGGATACCAATATAAAAATGCCTTTGAAGAGCATATTATTAAGTTCGCTCAACAGGTAGTATTTTGTGGCAAATAATGGTAATTTAGTTCTTGTTTTCAGAAATTCGCGGTGATATGTATGGGATCGGCATTCGTAGCTAATTGGCTATAATTGCGAGAAAATCACCTTTCGGTTTTTCACTTACCATTCTTCATTAGTCTGGAGGATGAGGGTGCGCATCGACGGACGAGTAATTTATGGTTACGATCCGAGATAAATTATGCCAATGAAACGATAAGAAAAGCCGGTATACATCTACAGGGAGAGTCTCTAACTTGAAATAAATTCTCTAAATCAGAAGTTTTTTTTTTAAATAATATTCTCGGATATGTCGATCAGTATTCAGTTGCGCTCGATGTACAACAATTTTATACAAGGTATCCCAAGTTTGAGATAATATGACGTCATCGACAAATTTTAAATGGCAACCCTATATAGTTTTTTATATCAAAAAAAAATCTTTGATTACTGAATTTATTCCAAGAGATTCATCCTGTAATCATTTCGAGATGGCTTCGATATTCGATAACATTCGCAAAAAGTGTCAAAAAATCTTATTATTGTTAGATGATAAGGATTCTAGTTCCCGCGTTTCATACTATTTGATAAAAGAAAAGTATTCTAAACGAATGCAGAAAACCGTTCATTCATATTTCGAGATCTTCAGTAATAACCGAGATAACCCGCAATTGCAACCAAAATGGGACACCCTGTACATACTGTAGCGTTTTTCGACTATAGAAACACTTGTCCAGCTTTAACTCATTTATTTTACGTCAGTTATTAATGTATAGTCACTTATTTATCTATGCTCTTAGCTGCCCCTAGATACAAGGTGGTAAAGTTTGGAGATATAAATCAAAATTTTCAAAATGTGTGGTTGACAATTGAAGTATTCCTTTAAAAATTTGTACCTGGAGGTTTTTTAATATGCGAAACCTGAATATGGACACCTTTTCATTGTGGTCGTTGGAGGGCACTGCACACTGCACTTCTGATGGTTTAAAATGGCCATAACTTTTTTTAGCAGTGAAGCTTTAATTTTTTTGCCAAAAAGGATTTTGTTATAACCCGCTGAAGTGAGCCGTTTTCGAAATATTTTGATTCTTTGTATTCCATGCGGACCGGAATATTCAAATAATTACTTTGAATTTAAAAAAAAATGTTTGAGGCTGATATTTGGTCAGTGAAGCAGTAGTATTTGAATTTTATAGGTTGACATAGCGTAATGGGGCAAAAAAATAATATAAAAATTATGAATAATATAGGTCCACGTCCACACCCACGGGTTAATATTCATCTCAATTTTGATGTGGTTTTCTTGTCCCATAAAGATATGGCAGCATACAAAATCAGAATACTACTATTTCACTGACCTAATTTTTTCCTTAGAAAAGTAATTGAGTTTTCTGGTGGGGCATCAAATACGAAAAACCAAAATATCTCGAAAACAACTCACTCTAGCGGATTATAACAGTAGTATCCCTTTCGCTTAAACATGTCTATGTAGAAGCCCATTTCCTGTGAAAAAATGTAAAAAAGTACAACGAGAACAAAGTTATGACCAATTTAAACCATGAGAAGTGGAGTGTGCAGCGCCCCCTAAAGGCCACAGTGAAAAGGTGTCCATAATCAGGTTTCACATTCCTAAAAAAACCCCGGGTACCAATTTTCAAAGTAATACGTTGAATAATGTTCACACATTTTGAAAAATTCGATTTTTGTTGTTCCACTTTACAACCCTGTATCTAAGAAACGGAGCAATTTCGGAATAAGATAAGTTGCGTTAAATTGGCTTATTTTGACGTCAGGGATATGTGATGATACTTATCAAAGACCTTTCACAGACACCCTGTATATCGTCCATCTTTCTGCGAAGATTGCTTGCGTAATCTTCTCCAGCGACATTCTCACCAGATCGACAGCCAAACTTCAGATCGCAGGGCAGCTGGAGTCCACGACCTATGATGATGCTTGCTGGTGTTCGTCCCAGTCTTTTTGATGGTCAGAGACAACTTTGGCCAAATGTCGGTCCTGTTCATTCGTTCCACTGGCTAGTCTTGGTCTTGGTCCCGAAAAATAAATTTGGTCTTGGTCTCGGTATTGGTCTCGATATATCAAGACCAAGACAAGACATGGTTAGTCTTGGTCTTGATAGTCTTGGTCTTGATGGTCTTGGAAAAAATATATACCGAATTTTTTAAACACACATAACAATATACAGTGCGGCTCAAAAACTTTTGAACCATTTGATATATGCGAACAAAATTTGGACACACCATATGTAAGGACGTTTTGCATTTTTGGACATAGTTGTGACAGCTGAAAATGTCAAAATGACAGCTACGCGCCATTTTGAATGAACAAATCAAATGGAAAGGGGGGTCGAGTGATACTCTATTTTGAAGGCCATTTGACCCTGACTACAACTGTCGAGTTTCAAGCCTCTGTTATCATTCCTGTTGATATAACATCGTGTCAGTTTTTTTCTATTATTATTTTTGTCACTTCATTCGCAAGAGTTGACTTCTCCAAAATAAGATGATATGATGGGGTACAGAGGAACTTCAAAAAAAGCTATTACTCAATCTTTTTGATAAGGATGAATTTCATTAAAAAAAAAGATTGGGGTGAAGAAAAATCCTCGTCAAAAAGATTAAGTAATAGCCCATCATATATCAACAGGAATGATAGCAGAGGCTCAAAACCCGGCAGTTGTAATCAGGGTCGAAGGGCCTTCAAAATAAGGTATCACTCGAACCCCCTTTCCATTTGATTTTTTTATTCGAAATGGCGCCCAGCTGTCATTTTGACATTTTGAGCTGTCACTACTATGTCAAAAAATGCAGAACGTCCTCACATATGGTGCGTTCAAATTTAGTCCGCATATATCAAACGGTTCAAAAGTTAGAAGGGGGAGGCCCTTTCAGAGCCGCACTGGCTAGCATAAGAATCCTAGAATAGATGTTTTTCATAAAATGTCACTGTATTTTTTTTTAAATCGCAATTCTGAACCGAAGAAAAAAATGCATTCCTATTGTACATCCTGGTTAGTTTGGCCTGATAGGCTATAAAATATGCAAAACTATTGTCAATAAAGAAAAACGGAAGAGATTTTATTATTACCTGGGATGGCGGTAGGATTTTAACAAGTCTTTCGCATTTTCACGGCCTTTTCCTCCATTGTGAATGGTTTGCATATTTGATTACCTATTGGACATATTACACGGGATCTACTTTATATTAACTATAAGAACAAACCTATCTGGGCATCCATGTCAAACAAAGGTTTCCAAAAAGCGTCAGATAGCTCATTTTGGATTTTATTCGCCATTTATCAGTGAGTAGACTTTCATTTGTTTGTGTGAGATGCGGAGTTTGTGTAACTTGACGGCGCTGCCATGTCTTTCGATCAACCGATTTTAGCATAGTCTATTAATTTCGAGAATAGGTATAGTCCCCAGTACATCGTGGAACTTTCGAAGTGATACAATATAGTCGTGAAACTTTGTGAATTGCTTCCTAATGACAAGTGTACTAACCCCTGAAAATAGAGTAACTTTGGGAGTGTCAATTTCTTCGTACACGCAACCTCTTAATTTTCATCACCTGACAGTATTACGAAGCGATATATATTTTGGTGGCCGAGCATACCATTCTTTCAAAAACAATCGAATGAATCATTCAATATGTTGAGCATCTGGAGGTTATGCATACATATAGTTCTGATTTTTTCAAATTGATTCTCCATATGGTTTCTGATGGAATGGTATACTCGGCGACCAAAATATGTATCGCCTCGGAATACCGTCAGGTGATGAAAATTAAGAGGTTGCGTGTGAGAAGACATGGCTCCCCAAAGTAACTATTTGCAGGGATTAGTACACTTGGCATAAGAAAGCAATTCACAAAGTTTCACGGATATATGTATCACTTCGAAAATACCACGTTGTACTGGAGACTAGTACAATTTCTCCTAAAAATGTTCTTTATACTACTTGTAAATTCATCATAGCGTTGGTTCAATATTCAGTTACCCATTTCATATTATTCATTTTCAAATTCGTTTCAATGATTTGGCATCAATGGTCTATACCTAGTGTGAATTGGAAAATCACAATGATTTTTGAAGAATTGACTTACTCAAAAGAGTTATTAAAAGTGGATTGAAACATTTTTGCAGATTTTATCAAATATTGTGACGATTTTTTTTTTCAAGACCAAGACGAGACTCTTGTGGTATAGTCTTGGTTTTGGTCTTGGTCTTGGTCTTGCGAAGATATTTAGGTCTTGGTCTCAGTCTTGTCACCAAGACCAAGACAAGACCAAGACTAGTCTTGTGGACTCGCGAAGCCCTAGTCCCATTGCCATACATTCTTGCCAAGTTGGTCGTTGGCTTGCTAGCTTACATCAGACCCTGGATTATTCTCCTGATCCATCCTCACGGAGTGCCTTGGGCTGCCAGGAATCATCCACAACAGTTCTTCTTCTTTTTCTTAAGCTCTATGACAGAGCTACGATTTCCTGTTGCCGGCATCCCTTTCATACAATGGTTGCGAAGATGCCTAAACACTGCACAATTCCAGCACCTCAGCTCCCTTCGCTTGGAGGCCTGTTCTTCTTTGATGATCCTTCTCACAGTCGCTTCGACGAACTTCTTCTTTGCGGGATACTGTTCATCCATCCTTTGCTCGAGCGCAGGAAGCTTGCAGCACTGCTTCACCGCTTCGAGTTCCAATGCTTTTTCGAGCGCATCCAACAATTTGTCGGGTCGATGAATAATCAGGGAGAGCTACATCAGCTTGAAACTTCTGCAGGTTCTCATTGGACTTGTGAGATCGGTTCTTCAGCTGAGAGTATAAAACGTACTCCACGTGAAATTGTCCATATCGAAGCTCCAGGTGCTTGACCAGTAGATCGTAGTCCTCCTGCTATTGGGTGTTCAGCGTCTGCAGGATCTCTGTTGCTACTCCACGAAGTGCCAGAGTTAATGCCAGGGCTTTTTCGGTTGCACTCCATCCATTATTTGCACCTGCTGCTGCCTCGAACTGGCGATGGTAGTTATTCCAGGACAGCTTTGTCATCAAACTGTGTTGCTTTCATGTGGATTCTGATGGTATCCGTTTTGTTGGGTAGGATTTGCGACTTGCTTTCTCACTTTCTCAATTTCGTCTACCACATAAAGCCTTCACTGTGTCTTCAAATCGCTTCTCAAAGTTCCCAATCTCTTTGGCGACGTGATCCCTCAGAAAGTTGTGGTTGTCCGCCCACTGTTCCTTGATTTTCTACTTCATAATTCTAGAAGACTACGAGCTTCTCTTCCATATCTTCTCTTCCAATAGTTTCCGCGAGTTCTCTTCTAATTCTCTAGGGTTCTCTTTCAGTTTAAGTTTCAGGATCTTGGATTGACACGTATCGTCTTTGTTGCAGATCAGCTTTCTCACCGACTGTATCCAAGTCGCGTAATTTTCAACTTTGCCTTCAACTCGACAACCTTCAATCCAGTCAAAAGCACTTTTTTCGCAGTCATTATAACGATTATTGAAATCTGATTCTATAGCACAAGATTAATCCTACTTCTGACACCAATTGTAGCGTTTTTCGGCTATTGAAACACTTGTTATGCTTCAACGTATTTATTTTACGTCAGCTATTTATGTACAGTCACTAATTTATGTTTTTGACTGCCCGTTCATTGATTCAACGCTACTAAACTAAACTGAGATGTTGTCACGATGACGGCGACTTGAATACCCCTTCGCCAAAACTGCCAGAATAGTGCAGAAAGCTGTAGAAGCTTCCATGTCGTCTGGTTTCGCTGAAATGTAACGAGTGTTCAATAAAAAATACGATCAAGTCACCTCTGGATTTCTTTTTCAGTCATGAACGTAGGTCGTGGCTAGTTTGTATGGTTTGGCATCATGGCATCTGTGACGGTTAGAAAGTAGATGTCATGTCATAGTTTCGATACGTTTTTTGAAACAATTGCAATCCATAGGAGACTTGATCGTACTTTTTATTGAACACTCTTTACTAGAAGCCAATCCATAAACAGTGCTGGAGAATGCCGCTTTATAGAACAAATACCGGCGAGTCTGTGTCTGAGGACCTTCTGTGAGAATGGTCGGTCCACTGGACACATGTTTCGTCACAATACTTATATCACTTATTATTTCCTGTTGAGGTCTAGCCCATACTATACGTATTTTGATAATACGTATATTGTCTAGCCTAGCTGAAAAATCATCATGAAATAAATGATTCAAACAACACCGTGTGTTCAAAAAAGAATATCAGAATGTTTTATGAAATCATTTTTATCAAATTATAACTATCAATAATTAACGAAAACCTTTCTTTTGATGCTTCTTAATTATAATCGTTCAATAATTATTATTTATTAATATATTTCCACTTCCTACTCATTGGGGGTACGATTGAACGTTTACGTTAACTTAACATGTCCGTTTCACCATGCGGTTACACGTTACGCTGCGCGCTGTTGGCAAATGGCCTGTCAAACAACAAATTATAGGATACGGATAGTTCTGCTCTAATTTATGCCACTTTGGAATGGTTGGAATGTAATAATCATTAATGCAGTATAGGAAGAAATCTGTTTGTAATTCATTGATATAAGATGTTTAAGACTACCTTCAAGAGAGCAGACTGAACTAGTTTTTAATATCATTAGAAACATCTTGATCATGGTTATAATCACCTATTTTATAAAATCATGAAATTTGTTGGTCGTTTTTTTGGTGGAATGTAGATTTTAGATAAGTGGGAAGTAGGTATACCTCTATATCTCAAATGATTAGTATAATAGTATTTTCTACTTACCTGCTTATCAAATGATGATGATGTTTTTCTTATTGCTTTAGGAAACAGTGTAAAATAATCATTTTATTTCATGCTCTTACCCAATTCCATATGTTTATGATTGCTGGGTTATGAGTTTTAAGGGGTCAAAGAAAATACTATAGACCCAAAACCCAGCATTCATATGGAAATAATCAATCATTTTTAATCAGCTTTGAATTCTTCTTGTTTCACAGGCCAGTTTAGAGAAACCCGCCAATATACCAGTCGTTTTGGCGTTTTCCAGTGTTCTCTACCAAACAAGGACTGGAGGTTATCAAGATGGAATATCCCTGCCTTTGGGCATGGTTGTTAATGCAATTTTCAAAAATCAAAGCTGGCTTTATGTACAGACTCCCCATACGGAAGAAGGATACGTATCATATGCGGCATGTTTACCTTTAGGTGAGCTTTAGGTCCATAATACCATTTTAAAATAAGACTAATAATACATACAGGGCGGCGCCCAAAAAACTTCCAAGTCTTTCTCAGGTATTGATTAATCAGAAATCGCTCGGACATGTCAATCTCTGCTTTTTGCATTTTTTTTTTGGTTTTTTCACTCTCCACCCCCCACCCCCTGAATTTTAAATGGTGGGGGAAGGATTGAGTGATACCTCATTTAATAGGTATTTTGATTAGGATTCTATCCCCGAAGCTTTAAGTTGCTACTATTTATTATTATTTATCGTTTTCTAATATTTATCTATTTTTTAGCTTAGGGGTTAACAAGTATGGGCGGATGAAAATACGAAAAACATGTGTCCCACAAAAATTGACGAGTCGCAATATTTACCTGAGAGAAAACCTGGGTGGGAAGTTCTTCAGGTTTTCTTGCCCCACCCTCTGTAGCTAGCGAGACATATAGGTAGTGAAATCAATTACTTTTGACTATCTACCAACAATTTGAGGTTGATTCATAAATATTTGTGAGCCAACACTCTACTATCCTACATCTCCAGTTCACATATTACATATTGCAAATTGAAAAATCAGAGATGAGAACAAAAGGAAAAGATAAGATAAAGTTTACTGTACGCAAAGTAACCCACATATTTCATTCATTTCAATAATTTGCCGTCAACATTACTACTGATTTATATTCACATCTCAGTTCGGACGGTTATCCTTATCAACCATAATCTGTGATTATTAGGTTCGTATCAAGTATGTCTTGGAAATTAACCTTAAAGCTGTTTCTCTCGCCACTAGTGTTCTTTTTCTATAGGAGATACAACCAAATGATATTGGAGAAAGTTGGTCAGAATGGAAAACTGAGAATTTCAGAATTTCAAAACCGCCCGTCGCCGATATTATGTATTTTTCCATTCTGTTCCCAGAGTAGCATGGAAATAGATTTAATCTTGGTAATTTGTACATCTGTCTCTTTTGTTTTAGTTTTGAAATACTTTTTCATTTTGCAGTATTGCGTAATTCATTACATAAAAGGGCTTCTGCTGATGAACTGTTCTAATATCTTCAAAATACAAAGTGGGCGGAGGGTTTTGAAAACTAGCATTCTTACTTATTTTTTTATTCTGAGCAACTTTCTTGAATAACATTTTGTCGTATCTCCTTCAGAAAGAGCACTGTAATTATAAGAAAAATAGCTTCTAGGTTCATTACCAAGACATACAAGATTTTTTGAAACTAAAATTATGACACAAATTAGTTTCTATCCCAGCAAGGGTAAACCCAGAAGATAAGATTTCGATTCCAAAATGTTTGTCTTCTTCACCTATTCATGCGTCGATCCGGGAAAAACACTGTATACAGGTTATACGTGAGTCATTGATATGAGAAAGTTGGATTGCGCCTGAAAGCCGGATGTCCCAGTGCAGTTTGGGAAGATGTGTTTTAATATACAGGGTGTAGGTATCATGTTTGCATTAGAGTAGGCTTCAACATAGTTTTTTTTCAAATAGGAACCCGTTTTATAATCCTTTTCGGAAATCGGAAATTCGTTTATTTTGACGAATTGATGAAACAGTATTAATTATCACACGCCAGAATCAAAACCACAGGCTGGAAGCTATGATTCAAGTGCTCCAACCAGAGCAAAAGTTTTTACGTCGGCTTGTTAGGTTATGACCACTGTGTTTTGGGATGCACGAGGCTTAATATTCATCAACTATCTTGAAAAGGGTAAAAACTGTCGCGGATGAACATTACGCATCATAATTGGATACCTACTTACTACTACTTACTACAATACTACAATGAGAAGATCAACAAAAATGGTCCAATTTAGAAATGTAAAAGGTCCTCTTTCGTCATGACAATGCACCATCATAATCATGTTCAATATGAAAAGTTCAGCAAAAATTGGTTGATTTTGGCATAAAATAATTTTGCTTCCATATACCCAATATCCTCTCTATATTCGTAGCTTTAATGTTTGCAAACATGAAGAAATGGTTTAGAAAAGATTTGGGTCAAAAAATGTATCATACATAATTGCGTGAAAGCTGAAAAAACTCTTTTGAAGGAGTTTGATGAATCGTACTTCTTTGTCCACTGTCCAGTGAAGATATCATTATCCAAAACAAAAAGCTGACAAGCTTATATCTTCTCAGGGTTGATGAGGGAAGGTCCACTGAGTATAAAACCAAAGAGATCACACTCGTCACCCTTGTGGGTTTCAGTTCAGAAATCTTATAATCCTAATAAGCCATTTTGCCCCTATAACACTCTCTAGTGTTTATAAAAAGTACAAAATCACTTGCACACATAAAAAGAAAATGACCATTTAGACCAAAAAAACATTTGTTGATTCCAAAATCTCCTTTTGTCAGCTTGACAGCAAAAAAAAATGATGATTATTTTCCGTCAGAAAGTTTAAAAATTATAAATAAATAAAAAAACACCCTTGTCCAAAAGTGACGAGTGTAGTTTTGGGTCTGGAAATTCTGGAAATGATCTCTTCGGTTCTCAACCTGGAGATTTATTCATGATCACGATCTCAAGCACTCCGCTGGAGGAGGACTTTCTAGCACAGAAACAAGTCGAGGTAGAATGACCAGACTTAGGTCCTGATTAAGACCTCTTAGAAAACATGTGGAACCAAGTTGAGGTCGCTATCAGATAAAAAAAAAACAGGAACATCCAGTGTGACCCATTTGTTTTCGGGTGACACTGAAAAAAAAATTTGGTATCAATTGACCGATTTGACTCGAGTTTTTTTTTAAATTATAGAGACAAACTGTACCTTTTCACCAAAGATGACCTCGATCATACAAAATCCAAGGCTTACTTTTGACAAACCAATATAGCACCTCGCTCGATTTGGCATTCCTCAAAACGAGCCTACATTTACCAAATTTTACCAGAAAGACTTGATACTTACAAGTCACTTTATTTCTTAGAAAAAAATAGATTGTACATTTGTTTTGAAAAATTCACCGTTGGTGAAAAATAAATAATTTCTTTTGCAAATATTGAAAATTATAAATTTCGTTATTCCTGTAGAGTGATTTTAGCGCAGGCGCGGATGAAAAAAAGATGCATTAATAAAATTTGTTTTTGATGAGTTGAAAAAACATCGATCGAAAGTGATTTATTGAATATATGCCAAAAGCAATCAATCTTAAGTATTTTGAAACAAAATACTAACAGAACTGGTCCGAAACCACAGTTAGATTCACTGCAATGATATGATATGAATTGTAATGAAAGTTTCTCCATTTTTTCACCCATTACGATTTCAAAATAAAATTTATTTTCCGAATTTTAACTGTACCGGGTGGCCAACTAAGAATGCGAGGTACTGTATCTCGGAAACTATACAGCGTATAGAGCGTAACAACCAACACCAAGTAGAAAAATATGATTTTTATGGAATTTTGTCCAATGAAAATATATCGATGAGCTTATTTTCGGATTAACTGACTATTTACCTACACTTTTTGTCGAAAACGTTTTTTTCTATCTATCATAATAAAGTGGTGGGGGAAGTTCAATTGTTTTTTTAAACAAACGGTGATAAACAATTTGTAATTCGCCCTTCTACCTGCCTCCATGTTATCGTGATTTTCAGTGATAAGTCCCTTTTTTTATATGTATAAGTTTTTAATAACTATATGGTCTATTTAATTTATTTTATAAATATATTATATTTTTGTACAACAAACTATTTCTACACAGTTTTTTGTATATAGCTTGATGCTAAATAAATGAATATTATTATATTATTATTATTATTATTATTATTTCTCCCGTTTCGCTTGACCGATTTAAACGAGCTTGGGCTAATATGAAAGAGCATGATCTGCACTTCAAAAAACTTTTTTGGTTTTGAATTTTTGACCTTCGCCGTCGCGGCTAGATGGCGTTAACTGAAATGGTAGCATGTTTTTGAGTTTTTTCCAAAAAAATCAAATGTAATGGTATATTAATTTTTATATATTTTAAAAGAGGATACATTTTCCTTAAAAAAAAAAAAACAAAAAAATTATGTTTTTTTTTGTATTTTTTTTTGTTTTTTTTTTATTTTTTTTTTATAGAAAAATGTGTCCCCTTTTAAAATATATGAAAATGAATATACCATTACGTTTGATTTTTTCGGAAAAATCTCAAAAGTATGCTACCATTTCTGTTAACGCCATCTAGCGGCGACGGCGAATGTTACAAATTAAAAAGCAAATGAGCATTTTATAGCGCAGACTATTCTCTTTCATATGAGCCCAAGTTCGTTGAAATCCGTCAAGCGAAACGGGAGAAATCTCCGTTTGTTTAATAAAACAATCGAACTTCCCCCACCACTTTATTATGATAGATAGAAAAAAACGTTTTTGGCAAAAAGTGTAGGTAAATAGTCAGTAAATCCGAAAATGAGCTCATCGATATATTTTCATTGGACAAAATTCCATAAAAATCATATTTTTCTACTTGGTGTTGGTTATTACGCCCCCTAGCGACCATTTCAGAAACTTGAAAATATTTTCCAGGTTTTTCTCTTGTCCATTTTAGTAATTAAATTTTTTGCCGCAAGCCTCTACGATGTATAGTTTCCGAGATACAGTACCTCGCATTCTTAGTTGGCCACCCTGTATATGATAATTTCACTTCTTAAAACAACATCAATTTTGTATTATATTTTTTGATCTTGATTTTTTAACGCTTGGCGTAAGTTATAGACTTAGCTAGAACGACAATCTTTATCGTATGTATATAATGTGAGTTTGAAAATCCTGCGCATTTTGGCATGGTGAAGAGAGTATTGTAGGATAATCACTTTTTGTGATCATGTTTCGATAAAAAAGTAATAATAATAAGAATAGTAATTTCGATTATTTGTGTGTAAATTCGAATCGTCGCAAGCCATTTTGGCAAACTTTTTGAGAATTTGTTATTAAATGATCTGATTTTTCATGAGCTTAAAATAAGTGAGTTTTTCTGCATAACATTGATTTTTATTTTTTATCTCGAAAACGACGCATCGAAGAAGAAAATGTCAAGTTATCTTTTTTGCTCAAAATTGCATGGGGAGTCAAAACATAGTTTCTACTTTGTGAAAACTTATTCGCGTACCACTTTTTTCTTCGATTAAAGAAATATGAGTCGCTCTAGGCCCGGTCCTGGAAAAATCAAACTCAAACCTCAAATGAATTTATCAAGAAGATACTAAAGAATCCCGTATATATTCCCTGAAAGTTTGAACAAAATCGCTTGGGGCGTTTTGAATCAACAGACAAAAAATCGTTTTTTTTTTCAACTTTCAACAATCTGTATTTTTCTAACGAGACATTTGCGGACACCTGTTCATTCACAAAAAGTGATTATCCTACCATACTCTACTCACCATATCAAAATGCGCAGGATTTTCAGGCTAACCCCGTTGTTCGTGGCATACCTAAAGAAAATCATAAAAGGTTTTTCCGAAATCTTTTCTAGAATATACAACAGTGGTCATGTATAAGATTTAATTACAAATGGGTTTTTGGATAAGCCAAATTTTTGGACGCTATTGTTTTCAAATTTGGTAAATCCCTAATTAAAACTTTTCACGATGTGGGTCCATTCAATCATCATACTGAATATAATCAGTTTATGTCGCTGATCTAAAACCATAGTGGTATATGTACATATTATGTCCTTTTTTCAATGCAAATATAGATTTTTCCGATTGGGAAAGTACCGCGGTAGGTACTATATATTATAAATAAACTAAACAAAAAATATTTATTTTTTATCAAATTCTGAATTGTCACCAATCAAAATGAAATACACTGTATATATTTTATTAAAATCATCGTACAGGATGTCCCAACCTTGACGCATCCTTATGGGAACACCCCTTATTTGAAGATATAGAAGAAAATCAACTAATGTGTCTGGAGCTCAAATTCAATGAGAAACCCACTGGCGCAAACAAAACTTTCCTATCTCTTATCGTTTGGCCGCTAGACGGCGTTTCTCTAATTTCGACGATTTTTTTAGAGCCCACAACTTTTTTATTAATAATGATAATTGATTTTGCTGGAACTTTCTTGGGGCACTTTTTTCCGTAGAATTCATTTTAATATAGGCTATTTTTCACAATGCGTTGAGATTTTCGGGTATCACTCCAAACAAAACAAAAAACGCGTCTAGTTTGGGACAGGGTGTACAGGGTGTCCGGATTCGGGTACGGAGCGGCTGTATCTGAATACAGGTTTGGGATAAAAATCTCTATAGGTAAAGTGGGCAAGAGAAATGACTGGAAATTATTTTTAAGTTCGTAATTCGACCACGAGGTGTCGAAACTGCTATGAAGAAACATAAAATTCAATCTGTCTCGAAAAGATACACGATGAGCTATAACTTTCAAAACGCCATTTCATAGCTTGAGTGATACCGGATTATCCTGACTTTTCTTTCGTATCTGTCATAATAAGGGAGGAGGGGAATGTATCTTGTATCTCAATATTTTAATTCAAATTTCTCCTGAACCTTTCAACCGACTTAAATATTTTTGACCCTGTTTGAAAGACCATTTTATGGTCTCGCAAATGATTTTTTTTGTTGTAACCTTGAGTTTAAAACCAATACACTAGAGGGCGATATTTGCAGCGATTATGAATTTTTGCGAATTTTGAAAGAAAGTTAAATTGAACGATACCATTTTCTGAAGGGGCCCTCAACCAACATAAAATTAGCTAAATTTTAGTGAAAACCGCATCGCAATATCTCACATAATAATATTAATAATGGTAGTAATAACATGAAATTCAAACTGCCTTGGAAAGATACACGATGAGCTATAATTTTCAAAACGCAATTTTTTAGCTTGGTCAATGCCAGATCCTTTTGGTTCATCGCATTTTTCCGTATCTGTAATAATAAGGGAGGGGGAGGCCAATGCATCTTTCAATTTTTGAACTCCAATATCTCCTGAACCGTTCAACCGATTTGAATATTTTGGGCTTATTTGAAAGAGCATTTTTTTTGATGAACCTGTTATTTCAAAAACAAATACGCTAAAGGGCGTTATTTGCGAAGATTATGTATTTTTGCAAATAACGCCTTCTAGTGTATTTATTTTGTACTAAAAGCTTTAACGGACAATTTCTTTTGAGATACCATGAAATTATCTTTCAAATAAGGAAAATTCAAATCGGTTAAACGGTTCAGGAGATATTTGAAATGAATTATTGAAAGAGGGATTGACCTACCTTTGGAGGACTGTAACTGGGAGACGAATCAACATACGAAAATTCCTGAAAAAACGTCCCTCTTTTTAATTAGTTCATTTGAGGGCGCTGTTGTCGACAGTGAGGTCCCCTTTAGTTTATTGTTGTTGTCAACGGCGACCTATTTGTCAGTATAATATTATTGTCTGATCATAAATTTGATAAATTTACAAAGATTTGAGCAGAAAATTGTTTTTTAAATTAATTGTTTGATTCCCTTTAGGTACCCCTCCCTCTAACTCCATATCATACTCAATCTCAACCTTGACATTCAATTTATTTTGGCTGGAAAATGACAAAAAGAATAAATATTTTTTGTAACGGAATGGAAGAAACTTGACACTGTAAGTTAGATTTATATAAATCAATATTCGCACCGCATATTAAACAGTATTTTTTGTTGCTCTACAAAATTTTACAAATAGTTCAAATCAAGAAGACTACATACAGACATGTCGTTCAATCAATACAAAATACAGTCTATTTCATAAATGTTTCGCTGAATTTAATAAACTCCCAAATGAAGTAGAAAAACGATGATACTTGATTTGTATGATCATCTTTTACACGCCCATTCTTACCTTGCTACTTGTAAACTGATGTTGTCTTTTTTTCAACACAATGTAGGTATTTATATTATTAATTATTATACCATAATAATATCTGTACGCGTTTTAATAATTTTTACGTTTCCGTGTTTGGACTTAACACACCTTCATTCATCAGCCACTTTTATCATCACTTTCTATATCATATTTTGTATGATTGATTTATGATTATTATTATAACTACTTTATGCCAACGCTGCTAAATAAAGAAATGCTTTACTTCACTTCACGCAGTGAATCATTTCCAATAGACATAAGTACACTAACTTGCACATAAAATGCGTACATTGAAATGGTAAAATTGTTTTGGTTTGAGCAGTGTATGAAGATTACAAGTGAACGTCAAGTTTTGATAGTTGCAATTTGCAATAATAATCCACTTTTGTGAAAACACAAATGATTACACGCTTCAGTGAAGGACCTATGGTCGGTAAGAAGAACTAAATAACTAAATGACTAGATAACGAGATCTACATCCGATGGAAAATGTCTGGGGACTATTGGTAATAATTATTTATACCAGACACTGAAGGCCTCAGCTCAAAATCAGGCAGAACTATTAGATGCCATTCTCAGTGCGTGGAATGACCTCGCCAATGATATGTTGTCGAAAGTTATCAAATTCCATGGTTTTGGCCAGAAATGGTTCTGCTACCGGTTTTTAAGGAAAATAATCTAGATCTACTTATCTAGATACAGATACATAATCTAAATCTACACTGCTTAAAAAAAAACAGATTGCACTATCTATGTACGCAGTTTTTGTGCAAGTTAGTGTACAATGAATCAAATTTTATCAATTGTTATTGTTAATAAAGAGTGTAAAATATTTTGGTTTTATTGTAGATGTATGATTATGTGAGACAATTTCAGAAGTTTTGTCTTACTAAGGTGTTTACTCTGATTGAATCTTGCCTTTATTGAGTCTGCAGTACAATAATATATCCAACGGTTTCAAATGAGCATCATTTGAAACGATCGTGCATGCATTTTAAATGTCTGCGTGCGTAAAAAGATAAAGAATCTTTAAAATGCATGACCTCACTTGCGACAGATGCGGTAACATTTAAAACCCGGAATACAATTTGAAAACTGGACTACTCTCAATGCATTGCGATTCGTCTCCTTGTTACAGTCCTCCATATGCCTACCCCTCCCTCTCCCTTATTATGACAGGTACGAAGAAATGACATAAAGCAAAATGATCCGTTATTGCCCATGCTATAAAATTACGTTTATAATAGCTCATCGTATATCTTTCTGGGACAGTGTCAATTAAATTTTACTATTACTATTATTATTATTATTATGCGAGATATTGCGATGCGGTTTTCACTAAAATTTAGCTAATTCTATTTTATGGTGGTTGAGGGTCCGTTAAGAAAATGGTACCGTTCAATTTGACTTTTCAAAAAATCGCAAACATTTATAATTGCTGGAAATACCGCCCTCCAGATGAATTTGTTTTGAACTGAAAGTTTCAACAAAAAATTTCATTTGCAAGATCATGAAATAATACTCTTGCAAACAAGGTCAAAAATATTCAAATCGATTGAAAGGTTCAGGAAATATTGGAATTCAAATATCGAATGACATTGGCCTTCCCCTCCCTTATTATGACAGATGCAAAAAAAAAATCATGACGTTGATCCGGTATCGCCCAAGCTATAAAATGGCATTTTCAAAGTTATAGCTCATCCTTTCATGAGAGTCAAGGCCGGGAAAACCTTCGATCTGGCCGCAACACACGACGATCCTGCGCTCAGAGCACTGGTGGACTACGATCCAACAGAGCTCTGTGTGCAGGCCCGTGAGAGACCAAGAAGCTGTAGGTTTCGCTTCGCAAAAACCTGGAAGATGTACCAAGCTAGGTCGACCGAAATTAAGCGACAAAAACGCACCAAGCGCTAGTATATAAGTTAGGACGAAATCCGTCTCGCATGCGATTCACTGCTGGAAAAGGCTCCAGCTTGTTCGTATTTTTATTTATTTTTCTTTTATTTTCGTAGCCTTTAGAGATCAGACTGCGCAGGTAGGAATCGGGTTTTTGGCGTTCCCACCTGTATTGCTAGATGCCTTCCGGAAGGTAACCCGGTACCAAAGAGGTCAAATTAAGAAGACTGGGCTTATCCCTGACGTCATAATGCGGAGGAGAGGTTTAGTGGGCATAACCCCACACTACCCTATGCTCTCGGACGAACTTCAAAAAAATTTCCAGTCATTTCTCTTGCCCACTTTACTCTGATTTTTTTTCCCAAGCCTCTAAGTCTCACGATTATTGAGATACAGCCCGTATTCGGACACCCTGTACAGAATAATCGATGAGTCTCAAAAGAATATGTGGATACTTTTGGCCAGTACTGTATATCGAGTGGCGAAAGAAAATGTCTGTTTAATCTCCCTATTCCAGGAATTATCCCTTCACATGACGATGAGAAAATTCCGCCATGTTGGGAGAAATCAACAGATATATTTCCCAGACCATCAGGAAATATGACCGATACGGAGAAAATGAGTTGCAAGTCAGATAATGAAGAAGAAATATATCTTTCTAAAGCTAAACATAGGACAGCATTGAGCACTTGTGGGGAAAAGAGTGTTGATCATTTGTACTTGAGAGCCGCCGCAATAGCAAAAGGTGAGAAAAATGAAAATGCCTCCTAGTCCTTGATAAGGTTTTCAATATTTCCTTCTATAGTTTATTCGTTGTTTTGTCTTATGGGGGGAAAACAGCTCAATCAACCAAGAAATGGTTAAATGAAGCAGTCCAATCAAAATAATTCCAAGGACTATTTTTTATGTGATCATCATTGATCTTTTTGTTTCATTTTTGTTTTAAGCATGAAATCTTCATACCGCAACTCGTGCCGGCAACGAAGCCAGAGTCATTTAAAAAAATCAACTTTGACCTTGGTACCGTCTTTCTCTGTTACACCACGTACACATAAGTCTTCTCTCATATAAAGAACTTGCTTCGAAGCCATAATAACGGCTATTATATTTTCTCCTGATTCCATAGCACAAAAAATGAATCTCACTTCCGATACCAATGCAACGTGGTTTTGCTATAGAAATCACTACACCGATTCAAACTAATTAATTTACTAACACACAAATATTCTGATTTGAATTCACACTTATTTATGTCACGTTTTGAACAATTTATGAATGATACTACCAAACTCACGACTGAACTGGCCTGCTCTCACGATGGCGGTTCTTATAAACTCAATTCCGGACTAATGGCGAAGGTTCGAGTACAATCCGAATCGCTGAGTGGACAAGCTCCGAGACGTTCGAATAAGCGGCAATGGTTATTTGTTTCCGTCCGCGTCAACTGGTTGGACCGCTGCCTGTACGATGTCGTTACTATATTAAACCATTTCTTGCATTTCTGTCAATCTTACAAAATTACCATATTTTCCAATTGGCTCTACGAATGGCAGCAAATTTTGATTTTTCATTTCAGGTAAAGGCACCAGACACACTCTGTTAGTGATAAATAGTAACTACAAAGCTCTTGGAAAAGAATCAATAACTGTGGCAAAGAATGAAGTGGTTTTTCTACTTAAAGCCTATGAAAAAGGATGGTTCTACGTGAAAAATAAGGAAGGCAGAAAAGGGTTCATACCTGCTGTCATTGCTGGACATGGGTTCTTGTGAAAATAAATATGAATAATCTATGAATATTTTGAAATTGAACTATTTATTATAAGTATTTTTTACGAAAGCAATGTTTTTTCTATCCATAACATGTTTGCACAGCACAACCCGCAGTTACTGACCACTGGATAATTTTTTATTTTTACTAGTAAATTATTACCTATGTGATGCGGAATAACAAAATCAGAAGCATTTGCATTTAGACTTAGATTGGATAGAATATGGAAAAGTGATAATTGTTTTGTAAGGTCCCTTTTGAATTATTATTTAGGTACAGGGTGATTGTTTATATTTTACGCAATAGATATCTCAGATAATATTGGATTAACAAAAAAGGTTCACTGAGCAAATTATATGGGGTGAGTGCGTATTTTTTAAGGGTACTCAGAATCCGGTACCTACTAAAAAAATGCAAAAATGCATCGGAAACCTTGAAATGGTAGTTTTCAACATTAGCTTAATGCTTAATCGATGTAGCTTTTTTCTGATGTCAATTATATGTACCTACATTATTATTCTTGTTTGGGTTAGTTGTTGGTTTTCGCAAAATATACAGTGTGCAACATATGGAATTTTTTTTTCATTAACTGCACATCCAAAACACAAATATTGCCAAGAATTGGTGCATGTTCGATAATCATATCAGGTGCACTTAGAATGGATGCAAGTCAAACAGCAGACAGGGTAGGCCAAAATATATGAAAATTCTACAAGAGTAATGTACCCCTGTTTCAAAAAATTTCGCAAAATGTTATGAAGAAAAGTTGTTTAGAATTGAAAGTTATGCCAAAATACCAAATCATGGCCTCCTAAGAAAAAGAAATAATTTCTTGTTTGTCGATAAATTTGTACAATTTTAAAAAAAAAAATTAAAATGAAAAAAAATCACTTTATATGCGAGTTTTTTTATATGCATATCATCATTAATAATGTTTTACCTTGTGAAAAAGAATGTTTGCGATATTTTAAGGTTGTGTTTAATATCGTTGCAACAAACATGAAGCTTGTGATTCCCCAAAAAATTTAGTATTTGGGTAAATTTTCTAAATATGCTTAAATTTGAACCAAGTTATGCGGAATTGATTTGTTTTTGAATAATTCATGAAACTGTTTAGGGTGAATATAAAAGATTTTTTTTTGGGAAATAGTTAGATGATAATAAAAAAAAAATCTTAGGAGGCCATGATTTGGTATTTAGGCATAACTTTTAATTCTTAACAACTTTCCTACATAACATTTTGCCGATTTTTCTGAAATCAGGGAACTTCACTCCTGTACAATTTTCATATTTTTTGGCCTACCCTGTATGCTGTTTGACCTGCAACCATTCTAAGTGCACCTTATATGATTATCGAACATGCACCCACTTTAGGCAATATTTGTATTTTGGTTGTACAGTTAATAAAAAAAAAATCCCATATGTTGCACACTTAAGTGACCACGAACTGTAGACTTTTCCGTGAAAATCTGAACCTGAGGAAGAATACAACGTTTCTGTGATCTGCTGATTTATGTTCTGTAGCCATGGGTTAGTTTATTATTTCCTGACTGAGGGCCGTTTGGGGTCATTTTCAAAAAAGTTTTTCTTCAGGAAATTGATTCGTGTGACAGTGGTTCATTACAAATAGATAAGCAACTTTTTCCTATGAACTTTTTTTGTCACTTGATTATTTTTGGAGGTAGTCCTCAGTTCATGGAAAAAAGGGAGGTGGCAGTTTCATAATTTTTGTTTAGTTTTTCAAATTTTCCTGATAAAATCACATGCAACCTCCGTTATAACATGTATTTATTTCCCCAAAACTAAACATGGAATTCCCGATCACGTAAATGAATTTTATGAACAGAAAAAAAAATTGTATCGTCCTTTTTTGTGGGACGGACCCAGGGTGTTGGCTCCCCAGATTCACTGTTGTCTGCTTATTGTGTTGCTCCGTACGAAGTGAAGTCATCGTTGTCAGAATCGCTGTCATCATTCTCGAGAACTGTAGGAGGTTTTCGCATGTCTCACCAGCTCAATGCTTACACAGTACTGTACACTTTAGAGGTGATTTGCGTCAACCACAAGCAGCTCGTCAGGAAATAGCACCCGTTTCTTTTCTTATAAAATTAGAAAATACAAATTTTCAAGGTCGGGATTACTCTGAAGTACTGATCATAATTATGAACACCTGTGGCATAATTAAAAAAAAAAAAAAAAACACCCTGACTGCTTAGAAACTGCAAGGGGAATATTTCCTATAATTTCCTATGATAATTTTACACTCAGACAGTCGCCGATCATCCTTAAAAGCTTTCCCCTACTTTTTTTTTTTCAAATGGCAATTCTGATGGATTATGGGTTCCTTTATTTAAAAGATGTGTTTCGAGATTGAGCAAGATATTATTATTATTATTATATTGTGGAGGCTTTTGTAAAATTTGATCAAAAGCAACGTTTGGCGCGTTTTAGATAATTACGCCAGTCAATAACCACATTGAATCTACAGTCTGTTCATGGCTTTCCTGCGGTCACGTCACAGTATTTGACGTTTGGCAGTATGTCGTAGATTGATCGCTCCACATGTGAGATTTGTCAAATTGATCCGAAAGACCCTCGTCCAGACGTACGTGGTTTTTTTTTCAATGTGTAAGAGAGAGACGGAAAATTATGACGTAACCGCAGGAAAGCCATGAACAGACAGTACGATTTTTTACATGTTGTAAGGATCCCTGAGAACAGTTTATACCCAAGTTTGCAACTCTGAAAACAAACACAGCGTTGCAGTCGTTCATCTGATTTTGTGCTTCACATATAGCTGCAACCAGAGAGAAAATAATATTTATTATTTTCTCTCTGGCTGCAACTTTTGGGTACCTATCAAAAACCACTGTTAGGTTTTCATCAAAGTTGTTGAAATTGTAGCTAACATGTTCTGCCGTGATGACTCTGACAGTGATTTTCATGATAGACCATGCATTGAGTGCGGTGCGTTGATTTCTGGGATCATGCTTTTATGGAGTGGTCAAAATGCAGTGTAATCGTTGGCATAGAAGGAGGATTTCATGTTCATGCCCCTTCTGCTTAAGTGAACAAGAACAACGAATACTCTCACACGCAATGGGCTGTACGTTCGTCTGACTGTTTTGTGACGCAGTCCCTTTGAAATATGGTAAGGGGATCTTGTTGAATACTTTCATAGAGGTGGTAACTGAATCCGATGCCAAGGTCTTCACTTTGTCCTTTCGTCCAAGTCACTTGGCCAAAATGAGTTTCCAAACATTTGTTTCACTCCTTTCGCTCCCAGTCATTGAGCCACACTTGGGGTGTGGGTGGGTTTCGAACCAGAATGGGTTTTGAACCAGACCTTCAATTTATCGACATCGGCAGTATCCCTTAAAATGCCTTGAGATGCTCTCTTGACAACATTCTATTCAGATGTAAGAGTGGAAATTCCAGTGAAACGCTCCACCTCCGTGCAAATATTGAGCATCCCTACTGACCATCTGGCCAGCACACTGCTTGATATTCCCAAATGATTTCATGATTTTCCATACTTCGATGTTTTACTAGCTTTCCGTTCTTGAGAGCATAGAGACACTATTTTGGATCCAAATTGTAGATGACTAGATTCTGTAGAATTTCTTTTGTCATGAAATTTCTGTTGGACTATCAGTTTAGCCAGTACATGCATGCCATTGAACATGGACATACTGACCAATATTTACTTTTTGCAAAATATACCCTATTTTTGTCGGACTTTAAGTTCGCAACCATTGGATCAAGAGAGCTTGAGTTACCACAGCTTTTTCAGGGTTGCAAAGATGGATATAAACTATTCTCAGGGAACCTCACAAAATATAAAAAATCGTGAATAGATGCGCGTTTGCAATGTTGGATTTGTATTGACTGGCCTAAAATGAAACATCTAGATTTACATATAAAAAGTGATCAATATTTCTGAAAACTTACAAAAATAACCCCAATGAAATATATTATATTTGAAATGAGGAAAACAATCTAGCGATTAAGAATATAAAACACAGGATGTTCAACTTAAAAATACCAGGTAAAGTGAAAGCCCGCATAAAAAATACTTCATATTTGCTCATTTGAACTTCTTTGTGAGATATCTCTTGAGCAAAATATAAACAATCACTCTATATGTATAGGTAGTGTTTAGAGTTTGAAATATTGTGGAAGTGAAGAAATAAATCAATACAAAATAAGGATACACTAATTTTATTGTTTGTTGGAGATTATGAAAGAGCCTATAGTAATTTCGATCAAACCAGAAAAAGAATATCTTCCAAACTCACCCTTAGTTATTCAAATAAGTAGACCATCTATTTTCCTAGCATCTTTGAAAGTAAGCTGTTTTCGTGAAAAAATACCTTTTTAAAATCATCGTATACTACCTTAGACTATATTATAGTCTAAGTATACTACCATGATGTTGTTTATTGTTTTATGATAGTGATTACTCACATCTCCTCTTTGGAGAGCTAAAGTATTTTGTGTCAGCCTTTTTGTGCTTTGATAATGTTAACACACAGCGTTGCGCATTAAAACTGTCATTATTTATTCTCGAAAGTGTCTACGTGCGCTTAGGGACGAAATTCATACCGTTTTTGTATATGTATATCTATTAATAACTATATGGGAAACAGTTTCACCTGCTTGATACCAGAATGAGATACAAGATTCCGCTGTACTGTATATTTTTCGCAAGTCTATCCTTTTCTATTACCTGGGGACCAGCTGTTAATGCGCTTGCGTTTGAAATACTATTTCACTATTGGCCGCCTACATGTTTGTTGTAACTTTGTAGCCATAGTAACCACGAATATAAGAATGAGACGGTTTTCGTCGATGTGCTCGGCAGTTCTCCAAGATGGAGATATTAGCCCGGGTATATTCACATAATCAAAAAAAAAACACTTTTCAAATATCCAATGATATACTGGTAAGTAATACAATTTAAATAATCATCAATTTGAACTTTTTCATACATGTGTATTCTTTTCCTGATTACGAATTGCCTGGCAGTTTATTGATGAAATATGCTACCAAATAAAATAATGATACTTGTGAAGTGATATTCCCTCCTCTCTTTCTCCAGCATACAAGAAACAATGATCGTGGCACCCATAATTATCACATTATAACGCAAAAAGTGATAATCTGGATAGTTATTTCACTAGTCAATAGAAATTAATGTAACCAAATACCACCGCCAAATAACCAAAAGTCATAATAATTGAAGCACAAACACAAACACAAATCAAAATTAATTAAAACTACGTCAAAATTGAAAATTCAAACGGCAAATAATCAATTAAAACTCCAAAACGCTATTGTAAACAAATACAATGGACGCCATGTTTGGATCGTGTCAACATGTCACGACGACAATCAGCCAATAAGAACTGCACGTTCTGGGCAGGCGCAAAAGACGGCTTGGCCCCTCAAGATCAGACTAATGTCAACTTCTACTGTCGCTCGTTGTTCAAATGGGACGGTTCCCATATAGAGTTAATAGATATATGCGTGATTGGGTCAATTAAGGTGTATCGTTGACGACATGGAAACTTAGAATACACCACTCCAATTTAAATCAAAAGTGCTTTGAGTCTTACGGGTGCCAACTAAGCTTGTACAACCCACACACGTTCGAGATTGATTCGATTGAGATTCTTCCAACATGTGGTCGCCCCAACATGCTCGAGTGTCTGTGGTGGGTTTTAGAGATACATTATTCAAAGAATTATTTGCCAGGAGCAAACAAAGACCGCAAATATCAGTACCTGCAAATTGAAGCAGGTACGATATATTGTTTATTGGCCCATTCTCCTTTGAATTTATATCTATCAGTTTTGATTGCATTTTGCTTTATAGGTTGATCCACCATAATGTCGTCCACTTTTGACTTCTTTTTCAAGTGTCACTTGAAATTTGAAGGTATGGTCATGTGGGTACTGAAAAATACTTTTTTCTGTGTATGAGAAAAGTTTGAAAAATCATCAGTATACCGGGAAATCAAGAAGTTTGTTTTTTTTTTTGAACGTATCACCCTATATTTGAATGTATTTTTAGATTTCTCGTGAAAGTTTAACCATAATTCATATATTATACAATATACACTATCGGACAAAAGTAAAGCAACTCTTATTACAAAATCGAATATTCAGATTTTTGAATAATTATTATTAGTTGCCAATGCAACGTGAAAATTATGGAGGTTAAAGAGTCGTAGTAGGCTGCTGTCATAGGCAAAATGAGATTGTGTCTAAATCACAGCTAAGGAAGTATGTGGGAATCTGTTCCAACGTTACGCTTTATTAGTGCGACAGAAATAGAGCAACTCTTCGGATGCGCATAAAAAACAGAGTTTTACAACAAAGGTTAATGGGAAAAACAATTTCTTCAGGTAACTTGATACTTATATTTTATATTTTCGTAGAAATAACTATCCAAAAGTATAACACATCTCAACGGAGTTGAGAAAAATGGTCGTCAATGCCTTTTTGGCAGGCAAGCCTCAAATTGCTATTTCCACGCAGTTTGAGTTGCCCAAATACAGCGTGTAAAAATGCATTTCACGTTATAATGAAAGAGGACATGTAGAACAAATGCCAAAATCAGGTAGACCCAGGAAAACTACATTTGTGATGGATAGACGAATCAAAAGAATTTGTCAAAATGATCCATGGCTATCAGGGCCAAGAATAATTTCGGAAATTCCCGAACTGGATACTAGTGCGAGAACTGTTTAGCGTCGATTAGTTGATGCGAAACGCTACAGCAGAAGTTCAGCAAGGAAACCGTTGATTTCCGAAAGAAATCGCCTAGCCAGGCTTGAATTTGCACGACGTCATTTGAACTTAAGAGTGCAGGACTCGAAAACTGCATTATTCAGCGACGAAACACGTTACAATTTTTTTTATTCTGACGGAATGAAGCGGGTAAGACGTCCGGAAAATAAAAGATTTGACCTAAAGTATGCTACCCCAACAATTAAGTACGGAAAAGGCAGTGTATTTTTATGGGGTTGTTTTTCGTGAAGTTAAGAAGGTTCTTCTTAGAGGAAATTATGGATCGCTTGGTGTACAGGGATATAGTCGAAAACGTTATGTTGTCCTGTGCTTTGTCTCAACATGACAGCAACTAACCCAAAGCATTCATAGCGCCTGGTTAAAGAATTGTTTCAGGAAAATAATGATCGGGTTCTCCAGCCTGCACAATCCCCGGACCTTAACCCTATTTAGAACTTATGGAAAGAAGTGGAGCGTCGTATTCGCATTACAAGATTCCCAAATAAACAGTCATTGATTGATAAATCTACCGGAGTGTATCCAAAAGTTGATTTCATCTTTGCCGCGTCGTTGACAAAGAGTTATAGGTAACAATGATATGGTTATCCCATCAATTATTAAAAGACATTATTTTTATGTTGTTATGACCTATTAGCCCCATTTCTTTTGTAAAAGTTGAATAAAAATTAGTTCTTTGAAAAGTATTGTTTTTACTCTAGCATTTTGCATTTGTATTTGCTTTGTCCATAAAATTTATTTAAATGTTTCTGTGGCAATAAAGCATATTTGATTTGATTTGATTTGAAAGTTGCTTTACTTTTGTCGTTACAAAAACGTGTATTCTTGAAACTAATTATCACACTGTATTTATCACCTACTAAAAAAATTTACAATAAAAAACAACCATATTTTGCTTATAAGGACGTCTTACTATGGGGCTTCAAAATAGATGGTTAATGATTTTCAGATTTACTTATTTTATTTTCAATATTCAAATATTTGATTTTATCATAAGAGTTGATTACTTTTGTCCGATAGTGTACATATGCCTAAATTCAACCGTTTCTGAAATATTCGCATTTGAAAATTTGAAATGTTGACATGAAATAATTTGTTTAAAGGACTATTTCAAATCAAAAAATTAAGATAGGTTTCCTGAATGAATCGGAAGAATAATTTTGCCAACTGCACGGTCTCCGAACCGCCTGAGTTTTTTTGGCATTATGTGAAAGACCGTGCGTTTCAAATGCGAATTTTTCGAAAACCGTTTAATTCAGGTATATGGTATGTTGAATGAATAATGCCCAGAATTTTACGAGGAATCCAAAAATACATTCAAATATAGGGTGATCCATTTAAAAAAAAAACAAACTTTCTGATTTCGCCGGTATACTAATGATTTTTCAAACATTTTGTACACGTAGAAAAGAAGTTTTTTTCAGTACCTACATAATCATACCTTCAAATTTTCTAGGACTCTTGAGATGAAAAAGTTGAAGGGAAGCGACATTATGGCGGATCACCCTGTACAGTGCGTTTTTTTAAGACGGATCATAGGAATTCCCATGTTAAATTTTCAATCCCATGTTAGCAGTAGTTCTATTCAAAGTAGACAGCTGAAACATGCCGTCGTTAAACTCTGGTGCTTAGAGATTCATGTTATTTCATTAACTAGCACCGAATAACTTCAAAAAATAATGAAAAAATCTTTTATTGATTGAAAAGTGGTACTTTTTTACATGCCTTGTGTAAGCCACTGTCAACCAATAACTTGCATTGTCAAATTGTAATTATATTAATTTCTAATAGTATACAAAATGAACATATTATTTCTTGGATGAACTGTTTAAAGGTCATAGGCCATTTCAGAACATAACCTTAAGTCAGCTGATTGTACCGTAAACAAACGTTAACTTCCAATTGTCATTTTGCAATATGGTTTTGTCTTCGACCATATACGCTTGCTCCGTATATGGTCGAAGTGTATATGGTCGAAGGGTTTTGTTGAGATTCTGATCCTGAAAAGCTGTAAAATGATCGATTATCTCGCGAAGTTAGAAGCAGGAAGCCCAGAAATTTTGATTTAATACAAGCAAAAAATTTCGATTGTAAACAACAATTACAACATAGACCCTTTTAGTTAAAGTGATTCATACTTTGATGCAAGCCCCTGCATAGAAAGTTGAAATATTATAAAAGTTTGAATGATACTTTCAAAAATTTGAAGGCCGGGTTTTGTACTCACTGTGGAAGTTGCAATGCAGACCATTTTATTATCAGAGCTAAAGAAAGTTATATTTATATTATTAGTCCTTTTTTCTTGATGCCTCACTGACAATTTTATTGATTTTTTTGTAATATATGTATTGTTTCTGGTACAAGCTGTCAATTTTGACGTTATGTTGACAGGTTTCTGAAATGTAAAAAATTTGACACTGAAGTTAGACACGTCAGAAAATTGGTTGGCTCCGTCATATACAAGGCATGTAAAAAGTATCATTTTGTAATAAATCAAAGCATTTTTTGATTATTTTTCCAAGTTATTCTGGCGTAATTGATGACAGAACTAACATAATTTTTAAGCAACAAAGATTATCCACGACCAGTTTCAGCTTTTTACTTTGAATAAAACCAGGTACTACTGACATGGGATTAAAAATGTAACATGGGAATCCCTACGTTCCGTCTTAGAAAGAACGCACTGTACAAGGTTCGGGCCCCCCAGACTGGCGCGAATATTCGCGGCGAATTTTTCCGCTGCGAATTTTCTCTGATATTTGACATTTATTTTAACACATTTGCATGTAGAATGTGTAATGGAGTGTCAAAAATATGTCAGAAATCAGAAAAAAATTGCGGCGGAAAAATTCCGTGGCGGTCTGGGGCAGCTCTTATTATGAGTGATAGAAAAAAACTTTGAATACAAATGTTTTAGGTTTTTTCACGTACAATCTTTTGGTGATAGCGGAAATAAAAAATTTACTTAACAACATTGAAATGCTCAGCTGCTGAAAGTAAGCAGACTCACAAACTTTTTTTTGCGAATTTGATAAGGTCAGTAACTCTGCTGCTGATGGTCGCTAAACGCGGCCAATGTTATTGTGAAGAACACCCTGTGTTATGTCCTAAATGTAGAATTTGTTAACATGTTTTATTATGATTAATTAGTACCATCAGTACCTTTTGACAGTGGTTGTCATTGATATAAAAAATTGTGAGATTTGACAAAATAGATTCTCATAAAAAGATTAATATTGAATTCAATTGAAATAAAGACTTATTTCTTGTTACGGCGAAGTAACAATTTGGTGACCCCGACGTGATGGACAATGAAAGACCAAAGAGAAGCACTGCAGGAGTCCGACGATTGTCAGGAAATTATACCTGGCCGAAAAATTTTGGAACTGGAATGATAAATGGAAACTCAGACTTGAGTGTAGCGACTATGCCAAATCTTCACAAAGAGTTTTTGAAAGATGTGAACACCCAAGAAGTGGCCAGCAGGACATCTACGAGAAAAGACATTATGGAAATCCGTGGACAGATGAGTTCTGGAAGGTCACAAGTTAGTTTACAAATGCAAAGACTTGAGATTGAGGAAGAGAAAAGGCGTCAGGAGCTAGAAATAAAACGAAAGCAGATTGAAAATGAGATGATGCTGCTGGAAATGGAAAGTGAGTTGAGAAAAGCAGAAATCAGACAGAACAGTAGATCATCTTCAGAAACAAGAAGCCTTCTACCATCAGTCATGGTAGAGGATCATGGTAGCGTGTCCAGCAATAAAATGACAGAAGAATGGGTGCAGCAGACTGTACAAGCTAATCCAGACATGCCGGAGTGCGCGAGATCCCTTTTTCAAGATGAGAAAAGTGATACATCTCTTTATATGGGAAACTTGAATGGAGCTGCGATGAAATCAACGAGTGAAATGATTGGTGATGATACCCAGGTAACTACCTGCCACCCAGGTAAGCAAGATACCGATATAAAGCTTCTTTGTGACACTATTTCAAAAATTCTGAAAGCCACTACAGCTAGAGATTCTATGACAGACAATGCAGTTCAAAATAAAAATATACTTGCCCGACAAACCATATCTAGAGATTTTCCGATATTTTATGGGAATCCTGATGAATGGCCAATGTTCTATAAACATTTCGAGACAGTTAGACTACTTTGTAACTATTCTGATGAAGAAATTCTGATTAAACTCCAACAATGTCTCCGAGGTGAAGCTAAAGAGACAGTATCAGGCATGTTATTGGCTGGGGCAAAAGTTGAAATTATCATGAATACTCTAAAAATGCGTTTTGGAAGACCTGACCATATTGTAGAATCGATGGTTTCGAAAATCAGAGTTTTGCCTGTCATTAAGGATTCAAGTATCGAACAGTTGATCAAGTTCTCTAATCAAGTCTCAAATCTTGTCGCTACAATGACAACACTAGGTTATACAGGGCATGTCACAAATCCTCAACTATTGAAAGACTTGAACTGTAAACTTCCCGAATTTTTGAAACTGAAATGGGGTGAATTTGTTGTTCAACATAGTGGCCAGGTGGATCTATTGAAATTTGCTAAATTTTTGGAAGATATTGCAAACGCAGTCAGCTACATTTCCTTCCCAAAATCAAATTATCCAATAAATACGAAAAAGAATGAGCGACTATTTAGCATTTCAGAGGAACAAATTTCTAAGAAATGTAATTATTGTGAAAAACAATCTCATGGGGAGAAAAACTGTCCTCAAATGGTGAAAGACGATGTAGATACTAGGTGGAAGAAGGTGACTGAGAAAAAGCTATGTTTCAAATGTCTGAGAAGAAATCACCGACAAGCTAACTGTCGTCAAAAGATTTCGTGCAATATCAACGACTGTCGGAGATTTCATCACCCACTTCTACACAAGACAAACAGACCTACATCTGAAAATCAGAACTCGGCTTCAATCAACATTGAAACACAGAAAAACTTCTCTATACATGGTAACAGATCAAAAGTTTTGCTGAGAATGATCCCAGTAACCTTATTTGGACCGTGTGGACAGAAACAGATTCTTGCAATGTGCGATGAAGGCTCTACAGTCACTTTATTGGAAGGAGAAGTGGCAGAAAAGCTTGGTTTGGTAGGAGAGAAAGAGCCTCTCCGTTTACAATGGACCAATAAAATAACATCTTGCGAAGATATCTCTCAGAAGATGGATATATCCATATCAGGAACCATGAAAAATGCCAAAATGTTCATGATCAAGAATGTACGCACTGTAAAAGATCTATCACTACCAGAGCAAACAGTTTGTATGGATGAATTGAGAAATGTGTCACATTTGACGAATCTTCCAATAGATGATTATTGCAGACAGAGACCATCATTACTTATTGGTCAGGACAATATTAATCTGATCGTTCCTCAACAAATTAGGTATGTAGCACCCGAATCAAAAAGTAAGTTAGGATGGTCACTACATGGATTTGGTATGTCCTCACCATTTCAAGAGTGATCTTATCATGCAACAGTATTGCACATCTGTGACAATCTCCAATCTGAGGAATCAGAGATTTTAAAACTTATAAGAGATAGTTACTCCACAGAATCATTTGGA
This sequence comes from Orchestes rusci, assembly GCA_958502075.1. Classification (NCBI taxonomy): domain Eukaryota; kingdom Metazoa; phylum Arthropoda; class Insecta; order Coleoptera; family Curculionidae; genus Orchestes; species Orchestes rusci. The sequence goes on along the minus strand of OY293312.1, from coordinate 16,660,982 downwards.
GTGGCACATACAGAAATCAAATTAACTATCGAAGAAAGAAGAGCTTTAAACATTATGAAGAACACCATATCAAAGACACAAGATAATCATTTCGAAATTGGATTGCTATGGAAAGATGATGACATTACACTACCAAATAATCGGAAAATGGTTGAGGCTAGGCTCAATTGTGTCGAAAGAAAATGTAAAAGAAATGAAAATCTAGCTAAACAATATCAGGAAAAAATTGAAAGTTATATTACAAAAAATTATGCCAGAAAATTAAGTCCAGAAGAAGTTGCTGTCAATCACCCAAGAACATGGTATCTTCCGCATTTTGCTGTGGAAAACGAACACAAGCCAGGGAAAATCAGAATTGTTTTTGACGCAGCAGCGAAATTCGAAGGAGTAAGCTTGAACGACAATTTATTGCCTGGACCGGATCTTTTAAAATCTTTAGTTGCAATTTTATTCAATTTTAGATTGAATAAAATAGCATATTCAGGAGATGTACGTGAGATGTTTCATCAAGTCAGAATCAAGAAAGAAGATAGAACCTCCCAACGTTTTCTTTGGAGAAATTTTGAGAATAGGATGCCTGATGTATACGAAATGATAGTAATGACTTTTGGTGCCACATGTTCACCTGTATGTGCTCAATTTGTGAAAAATACTACTGCAAAAGAGTTTTCTCCAGATGTCACTATTGAGAAGGCTATTACTGAAAAATTCTATGTTGATGACTATTTGGACTCTGAAGATACAGAAGAGAAAGCTCTTGAGAAAATTTTAGAAGTTCGCAGAGTGCTAAACTTGGGAGGATTTGAGATTGTCAACTGGGTGACCAACTCAGACTTTATTAGAAAAAAGTTATCTCCTGAACTTCTAGCTTTGTCAAAAAGTTTAGACAAGGATCATCAACATAGAGTTCTAGGTATGTGGTGGGATGCTGAAAAAGATGAGTTCCTGTTCAAAATACAAAAGATTGACATCAAAAACCACGTAATAACAAAGAGGTTGGTTTTGAAAACTATTATGTCACTTTTCGACCCTTTAGGGTTAATCAGCTGTTTCACAACCAGAGGAAAGATTTGAATGCAGGAAATTTGGCGAGCAGGTTTAGATTGGGATGTGAATCGTCCAGATTATCACGAGAAAGCATTTCAAAAATGGTACAAAGATCTACAAAAAATTGAAACAGTAACCTTTCCAAGATGTTATTCAATAGGTATTCCAAGAGCTGATGAGATACAGCTACATATTTTCTGTGATAGCAGTGAAAAAGCATTTGCTTGTGTTGCTTATCTAAGGGTATTGCTAAGCGAAAACGTCCAAGTATCTTTAGTAGCTGGAAAATGTAGAGTAGCACCAATAAAACCACTTTCTATACCTAGGCTGGAGTTACAAGGAGCTTTAATGGCTAGCAGACTCAATAAGACGATTCGAGAATATTTGGAATTGAAAATCGCAAGAACAATTTTTTGGACTGATTCGAGATGTGTTCTATCTTGGGTTAGAAGTGATGGTAGAAGATTTAAGCCATTCATTGCTCATCGGATTGGAGAGATTCAGGAGTTGACAGATTGTATGGACTGGAGATGGGTACCTGGAGAGCTAAACGTAGCGGATGAGGCAACCAGAAGTGAAACGAAAAAAGATAAAGTTATTTCCAACCAGTGGATTCATGGACCAGATTTTTTAAAAATGTCCGAAAATTATTGGCCTTCCGAAAATATCGAGAAATTTGAAGTTAGTGAGGATATTTTAGAGTTAAGAAAAGAATTCTCAAATGAAAGAGTAATGATTATCACGGAGTCTCTGAGAAATTTGCCTGACATAACAAGATTCTCGAAATGGACCAGACTTATAAGAACTACAGGCTGGATTTTGAGATTTGAAAATTTGATGTCGGCAAAGAAGAATAAATTGAAAATACATTTTTCATCTGAATTAAGAGTAGAAGAATTGACCAAGGCTGAACAAATTTGGATTAAAAGTACACAAAATGAAAGTTTTGCGGAAGAAATTGGAAAATTGAAAAGTAAGGAGCCTTTGGACAAAAATAACCGATTGGCTAATTTGAATCCAATCTTGTCAAACGGAGTAGTAGTCATGAGTGGTAGGACAAGTTTGTCAATCACTATGATGGAAGAAGCAAAGCATCCCATAATTCTGTGCCCAAAGCATCGATACACGAAACTTTTAATACATCATTATCACGAAAAATTTGGTCACAGAGGTTTAGAAACGGTGCTTAATGATCTTCGACAAAAGTTTTGGATCATTAATGGGAGAGCAGCGGTAAAATCAGTTTTCAAAAATTGCCAAGTCTGCAAGAACGAGAGAGCTAGACCTAAACCACCAATCATGGGACAATTACCTGAACCAAGAGTTACTAGTGAAGAGAGAGCATTCACAAATACGGGAATGGATTTTTTTGGCCCTATACAAGTTGTCATTGGCCGAAGAACAGAAAAAAGATATGGGGTAATCTTCACGTGTATGGCAGTCCGAGCCATTCATTTGGAAATAGCAAGTTCCTTGAATACTGACTCAGCAATCATGGCCATAAGACGATTTGTAGCAAGAAGAGGTTTTGTAAAGAATATCAATTGTGATAACGGGACAAATTTCAGATCTGCTAGCCGACATTTTCGAGAAGAACTTGCAAATTTGGAAAAACGAAAAATCATCAATCTCGCTACAACCAAAGGAATAGACTTTCACTTCAATCCACCTGGAGCGCCTCATATGGGTGGAGCCTGGGAACGATTAATAGGGTCTGTTAAGAAGACTCTAGGCAAGATATTGCATTGTCAGTCACTACGGGAAGAGGCGCTACAAACACTCATGGTAGAGGTAGAAAATATAATTAATGCCAGACCCCTCACAAAAGTATCAGTTGATCCAAATGACCTAAACGCTCTAACACCTAATCACTTTCTTATGGGTTGGTCAAATATTGATGCCTTACTCCAAGGAGATATTGAAGGGAGAAGTCTTCGGCGGGAATGGGGAAAATGCCAGATGTTGATAAAATCCTTTTGGCAAAGATGGACAAGAGAATATCTACCCACACTTAATAAAAGAAATACTTGGAACAAAGCCTCGCGAACTCTAAAAATTGATGATATTGTGACACTGGTTGATGAAAATACACCAAGGTACTCATGGAGGCTCGGACGAATCCTCAAAACTTATCCAGGAGTTGACGGACGAATTAGAGTAGTCGACATCAAAACCAAAGATGCAGTATACAGACGACCAGTGACCAAGATGTGCCGCCTGGAAATCTCGAATGATGAGGAATAGAACAGAAGTTGTAAAAGTCTCTTTTACGGGGTGGAGAAATGTTATGTCCTGAATGTAGAATTTGTTAACATGTTTTATTATTATTAATTAGTACCATCAGTACCTTTTGACAGTGGTTGTCATTGATATAAAAAATTGTGAGATTTGACAAAATAGATTCTCATAAAAAGATTAATATTGAATTCAATTGAAATAAAGACTTATTTCTTGTTACGGCGAAGTAACACCCTGTATATTATTCGCTAAAATGATAGATCTTTTTCTTCTGATTACAAATATATATATGTTGGTATTTGGTTCAGCCAATTTTGCGCAATTCATGTTCAAAGTCCCATTGAATCCATCTAGAAATTTTAGTCAGACTCAAAAATTCTTGTTTTTTGACACGAAAAGAACAGATTGATTCAAATACAACGACTTGGGAAATAAGTCGAAAAAAATTTCGCTGCCTCCTCCTGGACTAATACGGTAAAATCCAGATCAAAGTAATATAATTTTCATGAGACTTTGAACTTGACCAATACCAACATACAGCAAATGCCAAACAACTTTCGATTCACGTCATAATTGCCACCAAGCGAGTTATTATGTGATTCGCTGGTGACCAAATTTGGCCACCAGCAAACTTCATAACAACCTGCTTGGTGGCAATTATGACGTAGATCGAAAGTTGTTTGGCATTTGCTATATATTATGTATTTGGAATGGCCATTAATATACAGGGTGCTTCATTTAAGAAAATATAACTTTATCAATTTTTTCAATGTTGTTGAGTCGATTTTTTATTTCATCTTTCACCAAAAGATACTACGTGAAAAAAACCTAAAACTTTTGTATTTAAAGTTTTTTGCTACCACTCATAATAAGAGCTGTAGGTGGGGGTCAAAATATGATGAATAACCCTGCACATACATACAATTGTGGACAAAATAATAGAAGAACCCTACAAATTTGGAAAAACTTTGATAAAACATCAGTTTTCAAAGAACGGATGGAGTATTTGAATTTTTCAATCCATTTGCCATTTTGCGTGTCCTGGCGATTTTTTAGTTTTGTCACTTTTAAAAATAAAACTTTTCTGTGTTTGTAAAGAGAGGCAAACATTATGTAGGAACTTTCTGAAAATTTTATAATCGACTAAGGATAGTATAGCTGTGAAACTTTGAAGTTGCCAAAAATTACCCATTTTTCAAGAAATCATGAAAAATTAGTCATTTTCAAAAAAAGTTTAAGACGCACTTTTTAATCATTCGATAGATTGAGTTATAGCCAACTTTTGAAAAATTTGAGAAATCACTTTTTTTTTAAGTTAGTCACAAAATTTAAAATACGGAAAGAAAAATGTTCAAGATCAAAAATTGGGAATCTAGCGTAGCACAAGACTAAAAAAACATGACTTCTTTAGTCTACCCTGTATAGGTGGACAAATGAAAGAAGTACTCCGCTTCAACCATGTACATGTTCTCGAAGAATTTGTCAATGACCTCCCGAATACCCCAACTCGATATCTCTTTCCGTTCCGAAAATATCGAGATTTGAATTTGGGTAAAAATCTCCATGTCACAAAGCAACTGTCCAGAATTATACAGTGTAATTCTTTGATGTCCTCCCCCTCCTTCTAACTTTTTAACAAATCAATGAATATTAGAACGCAGTTGCAGTTTGAACCACCATAGGTAAATGAGGACGTTCTGAATTTTTTGACATAGTAGTAACAGCTGAAAATGTCAAATTAGAAGCTGTGCGCCACTTTGAACAAAAAGAATCAAATGGAAAGGGGGGTCCAGTGATAACTCATACCTAATTTTGAAGGTATTTTCATTCTTATTGCACCCTGAAAGTTTGAAGTCGCTGTTTCTTAATAACTTTTCAATATCAAGGCAGTATTTTTTTTGCAAAATGGCGCCCAATTGCCGATTTGACATCCTCAGCTGTCACCACTGTGCTGAGAAATGCAGAACGTGTTCATATATTGGGGATGACATCACAAAATCAATTCTTTGATGTCCTTTCTCTTACTTTAAATCGTTTAATAAATCAGAATGAAATTGAAGTATATGAGCACTTTTTGCATTTCTCAGCACACTGGTAACAAACAGCTGAGGATGTCAAAACGGCAATTGAGAACCATTCTGAAAAAAATACAGCCTTGATATTGAAAAATCGGAAAGAGACAGTGACTTCAAACTTTAGGGTGCAATAAGGATAAAAAGACCTTCAAAATGAGGTATGAGTATCTTGCTTCTCCGACTGATTTTTTCGTTAAAAGTGACGCACAGCTCTTATTTTGACATTTCCTGCTGTCACTACTATGTCAAAAAATTCAGAACGTCGACACATATATGGTGTGTCTAGATTTCGTTCTAATATATCAAACTGTGCAAAAGTAAGAAGGAGGGGACATTAAAGAATTACACTGTATGTATCCATATGTTCGTCCAAGACATTTTTCTCTTATATGAATGATCAAAAAAATAAAGAGGGTCCTGAGGGTCTCGCTTTGTAGCCTGACTGAAAAACTTTTCTGTGTTTGTAAAGAGAGGCAAACATTATGTAGGAACTTTCTGAAAATTTTATAATCGACCAAGGATAGTATAGCTGTGAAACTTTGAAGTTGCCAAAAATTACCCATTTTTCAAGAAATCATGAAAAATTAGTCATTTTCAAAAAAAGTTTAAGACGCACTTTTTAATCATTCGATAGATTGAGTTATAGCCAACTTTTGAAAAATTTGAGAAATCACTTTTTTTTTAAGTTAGTCACAAAATTTAAAATACGGAAAGAAAAATGTTCAAGATCAAAAATTGGGAATCTAGCGTAGCACAAGACTAAAAAAACATGACTTCTTTAGTCTACCCTGTATAGGTGGACAAATGAAAGAAGTACTCCGCTTCAACCATGTACATGTTCTCGAAGAATTTGTCAATGACCTCCCGAATACCCCAACTCGATATCTCTTTCCGTTCCGAAAATATCGAGATTTGAATTTGGGTAAAAATCTCCATGTCACAAAGCAACTGTCCAGAATTATACAGTGTAATTCTTTGATGTCCTCCCCCTCCTTCTAACTTTTTAACAAATCAATGAATATTAGAACGCAGTTGCAGTTTGAACCACCATAGGTAAATGAGGACGTTCTGAATTTTTTGACATAGTAGTAAGAGCTGAAAATGTCAAATTAGAAGCTGTGCGCCACTTTGAACAAAAAGAATCAAATGGAAAGGGGGGTCCAGTGATAACTCATACCTAATTTTGAAGGTATTTTCATTCTTATTGCACCCTGAAAGTTTGAAGTCGCTGTTTCTTAATAACTTTTCAATATCAAGGCAGTATTTTTTTTGCAAAATGGCGCCCAATTGCCGATTTGACATCCTCAGCTGTCACCACTGTGCTGAGAAATGCAGAACGTGTTCATATATTGGGGATGACATCACAAAATCAATTCTTTGATGTCCTTTCTCTTACTTTAAATCGTTTAATAAATCAGAATGAAATTGAAGTATATGAGCACTTTTTGCATTTCTCAGCACACTGGTAACAAACAGCTGAGGATGTCAAAACGGCAATTGAGAACCATTCTGAAAAAAATACAGCCTTGATATTGAAAAATCGGAAAGAGACAGTGACTTCAAACTTTAGGGTGCAATAAGGATAAAAAGACCTTCAAAATGAGGTATGAGTATCTTGCTTCTCCGACTGATTTTTTCGTTAAAAGTGACGCACAGCACTTATTTTGACATTTCCTGCTGTCACTACTATGTCAAAAAATTCAGAACGTCGACACATATATGGTGTGTCTAGATTTCGTTCTAATATATCAAACTGTGCAAAAGTAAGAAGGAGGGGACATTAAAGAATTACACTGTATGTATCCATATGTTCGTCCAAGACATTTTTCTCTTATATGAATGATCAAAAAAATAAAGAGGGTCCTGAGGGTCTCGCTTTGTAGCCTGACTCTGTGTAAACATTATTCAAATTATCAATCATTTGAAGATTTGGAATTGTCTCCACCCAGAATAGCAGAATAACTGACTATTAAAACATCGGAAAAATTCACGAAAAGATAAAATTATGAAAGCATTCATTTAACACAACGAACGTTTATTAGATTTGAGGCGGTATAAAATTCGCTGGGTAAGCTAGTGGAGAATAAACCTTACACCACAATAAATAGAAGTTTGAACGATACCGAACACACTTGAAAAATAATTAGGAAAATTGAAAAAAATATTTATTATCGATGTCACTATTTTCGACCTAGTTAATACAAAGATAGTTGCTGGTCTCTATAAAGAAAGTTACGAGAAACATCAATTTTCGGACTTGATCCAGCAATACACATTATCTGGAAAGGTTGTTCTTGTCGGACAGCACTGTACGTTGTAGGGCCACTGGTTGGGATTTCTGCAATGACATCTCCATTGCAGCTTATCTGATAAAAACATTTTGAACGGCCTGGAATAATATAGAATTATTATTTTGTACATAATAATATGCTTGAATTTTCATCAATTTTATAATATAAAAAAAGTAGTAACCGAAAATTCGTTAACTTACCGCCAGCAAATAGTTTACTATTATCATAGAATTCTGCAACATGGATTCCTTGATCGTCAATTGGAAAAATGGTTAAATTAGACAGAAACCGAAAATGATACATGGCAAGTCGAGGTCCACCGCCACAAACCTACGCCAAAATAAATTTGCTAATAAACAACCACAGAGATTCCCTTGATATCAATTATTTGTGAGAGGTAATCAGGTAATAGTGGGTGCATTGTTGTCAGGCCAGGAATAAACAAAAATTCACCTCATTTTAACGATTTCATTCAAACAGTTGGTACTTGAATGTTAAATCGAAGTTTCGCAAAAATTATGTATTCATTTAATTTATTTGTACCAAGCCAACTTCTTCATAACATGATATCTTGTACCTTATTTATCAGTTCATTGGAAAATGAGAAGAGTTCTCTTATGGAATCTTCCGATATACTTACAATATAGTCATCATTGCAATCTACAGCTCCAATCCATTTTCCCAATTCACTCCTAGCTATTAGGCTATTTGTATGCGGTTCCACACGGCCTGTGATTTTTGATGTCCTCAGATCCCATAGATGCACTAGTCCATCTTCTCCACATGATATAAGACTGTTATCACTATAAAATACAATGTATACACATTTTCAAGAGAATTTTCATACTAAAATAATTACTTCCTACAAAGGCCATGGATATAATCTGTATGCCCTTTGAGTATTTTTGGATTTTTTCCCCTTTCCAAGTCAAATATGTGAATATTATCGTCTCCACAACCAGCAAAAACAGTAGAGGACTCTTCATCATATAAAAGTGAATTTATTTCAGGTTTCATAAAATCATCTCGACCACAGATTGGGATTGATCGTAAGGGTTGAATGGCCGAATTTGTACCTGTAAGAAAATTTAATTTTTGTAGTATCCTTATAGAGATATTTCATATTATATTATGTTGGGGTTTTCCTGTGATCTGATACACCCTTTACACGCAGCTTACTTCTTCGGCAGTGAGCAGAGAATGAAAGTGGAAACCTGCTCATGTTACTGCCGCTGCCCCATGCTCCCTTTAGGTGCGTTATTTTGAACGGAGCTCAAAGGACTGGTAGCAATAGCTAGGGCGACTATTTACATGCTGACCGCTGTACTGCCTATCTTCTTACCTGAGATGATGTCACCCAGGCCCAGCGCTCAAAATCGAAAACATTGAGAAATCCCTGAGAAATAGTCTCAAAAAACTACAATCTTCAGCCGTTAGAAGTTTTTGAATTATACAGTGTAAGTTTTCAAAACCTGACATGCGCCAACTTTTTTGTTTGGATAGAGACAGAGACTAGTAATTCCAAAAGGAAAGTTGTGTTGTTTCTTGCTGTTGTTTTCTCAATGCCCACTATTGCTATTTTAACTGATTCGTATTGTGTTCACTGTTACGGACTGCAGATTATCTTAATTCTTTGTCCGATCAAGCCAAAGCGACTACTCAAATAAAAAAAAATCAAAACATTTTTTGTTCAGAATTTCGAGATCTATAACAACGGGTTAAATATATGCCATGTTGCTATATAAGAAAATGCGTTTTAGCGTCTGCTGCGAAATCTGGCAATGCTGAAATCTATTTTTGTCTTCATTTTTCTTAGTTAGATCATTCAATCAATCGAAATATACTTTATTGTCAAAATTAAAAATCTGTAGAAAAACGAACGTAAGCTAATCAAGAACGTTCATCTTAAACAATAATATACAGGGCGGCTCTAAACGGTCCCCCCCCCCTTTTTTATTTTAATGTGTGCACCAAAAATTTTGAAACTTGGCTGGGCGCCATTTTGAAACATTTTTTTAAATGGAAAGGGGGGTTCGTGTGACACCTCATTTTGAAGATCCTGTTGAGTACTTTATAACCCTTGAATATTGAGTCGATATCTTTAAGTACTACAAAATGGCGGTACATTTAATTACTACATTGATACATACACTTTAAAAAAAAAATGGTCAAATTCAATTCAAAAGATGCTGGAAATATTCTTGACATAAAGTTTGGGCTAGGAATAAATGACAAAAATGTCAAAAAAGCATCTTTTGAATTGAACTTGACGAATTTTTTCAAAAAGTGTATGTATCAATGTAGTAATTAAATGTACCGCCATTTTGTAGTACTTGAAGATATCGACTCAATATTCTAGGGTTGTGAAGTACTCATCAGGATCTTCAAAATCAGGTGTCACACGACCCCCCTTTTCATTTAAAAAAATGTTTCAAAATGGCGCCCAGCCGCTATCTTGAATACTAAAAGTACGTCAGTAACATCAAGAAGTAGTATTTCGACAGCAATAATTACAGTATGCAGTTTCAAAATTTTTGGTGCAGACATAAAAAAAGGGGGAGGACCTTTTAGAGCCGCACTGTATATACACAAGTCCACATCAGAATGGAGAAACAAATCAGAGATAGACAATATTAAGGACAAAAAAAAAAGAAACAGCAAAAAAACGTGCTAAAAAGAACATAAAAATGTAACATTTCACACAACTTTACTTCTGAAAGTATGTACTTGTCTATCACTCCAAATAGAAAGTTACTCTATTTCAGGTTTTAAAAAACTTACACCTTACACTGTATACAGGGTTTTTCACTTGAAACTCCACACGTCAATATCTTGAAAAGGAATAGTAGTCAATGCATGTTTTTGTTATCTGGGCGAACTCATTAATCTTACTCGGTTCTGAGCTATGACGATTTAGAGTAATCATTTCATGATTGACAGAAAATTCGATAACAGATGATTTTTACAAGAAAGCTAGTCTCAATATCTGTCAAGGAAGTCAATGTATCGGGTCAAGTGGATATTTTACAAAGTTTAAAAAATCGACGCCTACTTAGAGCTAAGCGTCGCGACGCGTCGAAGATAAAGATCGGTAGCCGGGACTGAGATTACGCGCATACGAAAATACATGTAATTTATAAACTTTTTTGTCATTTACTCGAAATGGTTATCTCACACATTTCTGAGTTGAACGAGTTTATAGTAAACATTTCTTGATTGACAAAAAATGCGATTACGATGCAAGTGTTCAGTGTATGGAGTCAAGATTCAAGGTTTAAAAAATTGGACGGCTACTAAGAGGCGCGAGGCGTCAAAAATATCAATGGATAGCAGGGACGTTGCAATTACGCCTATGCAGAAGTATTAGTTATTCATAAACTTTTTTGTTATTCAGTCGAACCCATTTATCTTGATCATTCTGAGTTGAACTGGTTTAGTAGAAATTCTTTGGTTGACAAAAGATTCTTGTGAAATCATCCGTAATCGTAATCTAAACTTTGAAAAATATTCACTTGACCTCATACACTGACTAGTTTTTACAGAAATTAAGACTAGATTTCATGTAAAAATTAACCGTTATCGCATTTGTCAATCAAGACATGTTAACTATAAACCGGTATAAATCAGAAATGAAATAGGTTCAAGAAAATAACGAAAAAAATTATTAATAACAGGTACCATTCCGTTAGAGCAACTAATTATTTAAACCTTGAAAAATATCTACTTGACCCCATACATTGAAAACTTATTACAGAAATTGAATATTTATATTCGATTTCGAGATATTTTCGTGCGGAGTTTCAAGTAAAAACAGGGTTTTTTACTTGATAGAGAAAATTTTTGGTTCTCATGAACGAAAATAAAAATGCTTTGAGATTTGTTTTTTAATGATAATAAAAGATGCATGAAAAGAATTTAAAGAAATCGCAGAATGTATAATATGTTACCGTGTAAGTGCGAAGTTAGGGATTGTATACTCTCCATAGTGATTGTACTCATTTACTGAAAAGTCCATGCAATGTAGGTTGCAAATTAAATTATTTACTTTCACTAGTGATTTCATAGAATCACTGTCTGTCTCTAGTTGAAGTTAAATACCGCTTGTTATCAGATTACACATAACCTAAAACATGAGTTTTTGTTGTGAATGAAAAATGTTTATTGTAAAATGAATAATTATTAGAACATTAAATTAAAAAGGATGCAGAGGCCGGCGAGTTAGGCTGGGTACAATTGCATTTGTTTGGTTTTTGTTGTGAATGGAAAATGTTTATTGTAAAATGAATAATTATTAAAGATTATTGAAATGTTTGTTGAAAAGGAGAAATACACATACGAAGAAGAACAATTACTGATACGTGATAGTGATTTTGTAGAATAACTTGTGATTTCATACAATCCCTAGGGAATGTAGGAATTCAATATTCTTTTGTACACCATTTCTTACTTTCACGGGTGTGAGTAGTGGATGTGTACAATCACCAGTAATTACACAAAATAACTGAAATTCTTACGTTCACTGTAACATATACATGGTACAGGGTTATTCATTATATTTTGACACCCATCTACAGCTCTTATTGCGAGTGATAGAAAAAAACTTTAAATACAAAAGTTTTGGTTATGGGGGTTATGTAGAAAACATGTAGCTTCGTTTTTAATGGAATGTTGATAGTTTATATGATTAAGTTAGTGTTGTGAATATTTGTTGTAGTTTAAAAAAATATATTTTTTGAATTCAAATAGTTTCAAAGTGACTGAACCAAATGCCTACAAACCATATATATTTGAAATCAGATTAAAGAGATCTTTCATTTTAGTCAATAATATACAGGGTGTTCCATTTAAAAAAATATGACTTAATGAATTTTTTCTATGTTATGATTTCGATTTGTTGATTCCGCTATCACCAGAAGATACTACGTGAAAAAAACCAAAACTTTTGTATTTAAAGTTTTTTTCTATCACTCGCAATAAGAGCTGTAGATGGGTGTCAAAATATAATGAATAACCCTGTACATACACTGTGGGCCAAATTAAGTAAGATAACTTTTTTGTTTGTTTATGGATTTTGATGATTTTTGGATAATATGATATAAGTCATTATGCTCTGATCATTACCCTGAGTTTGGGCATACGAATTTTAACCAGGGCCGGACTTAGAACGTTTTGATGAAATTGGTGCATTTGTGCTCGTTGCAAGAACAAATTACGCTACTCACAGAACAACTGATATATTTTTTGAGAAGGGCATTATTGGGAGAAGGTATCCTGAAAATATCAATATTCTAGAACCATAACCTATAAAACGATGTTTTTTTCTGTATGATAGTGCTTTTCGGCATAAAAAATATTTCACTTCATTTTGATCAGTTTTTTGAGGTTTCATAGCAACGTGGATTGTTTGTTGGAGATTTGTCGATTTTTCCACATTTTAGAATATTTGATTTGAAAAAAAAAATATTAATAATTGTTTTTTTTTTATTTTCACATTGTATACTGTAAAATTTTAGTCGATAATTTGAAAGTGGCCTCGACATGTACGTGCAACCGTATTCTTTTCCACCAATCGATTGCTGATGAGTTTTTATCTCAAATCAGACAGTCAATTTCTAGAATCACAAAAATGTTAAAAATGTTCAACAAACAATCCACTTTGCTATCGACTTCCAAGAAACTGATCAAAATGAAGTGAGAAAGTTTTAATGCCGACAAGCACCATCATTCAGAAAAAAAACATCGTTTCTTAGGTTATGGTTCGAAATATCGATATTATCAGGGTACCTTCTCCCACTAATGCCCTTCTTGAAAAACAAATCAGTTGGTCTGTGAAGTGCACTGCAAAACAGGGAAAAAGTCGTCTCCTTCTCGATAAAATTTTTATTCGCGTACAACCGCATGGGATGTTTATAAAATGATGGACTAGGTCTCTGGGCATTGGAAATCGGAAATTACAACAGTTTTTATCAGGGCCCAAATTTTGTATTGCGAAATATGTCATAAATCTGTCAAAAGTGTGTTTCACTACTTTTCCACACATACTTCGTCATATCTCCGGAAAAAATCTAGATATCAAAAACTTTTTTTTTTAAATGATAAAGGAATTGTGGGAGAAGGTAACCAGAGTAGTTTCGTTAGTATGAAAAATCTAGTTTTTTTGTAAAACTGCGAAAAACTTCAACACTAACATTTTCTGCAGAACTATTTTCAGTAAGTGAGAAACTTTTTTGTTTTAAAGAATTTTGCTATACTATCTGCGTACGAAATAAAGCCAGAGGTTCAAAAAAGTTTTTGAAAAAAGAATCAACTTCCTAAGTTGTACAGTTTTCGACTTTTTTGAAGTTGAGTTTCCGCATGGGCGGCTCGCCGCGCGGCGTTTAAACAGCCATGCCATGCCGCGCCTTGCATTAAATACTATTATAGTACTATTATGGGGCCGTCCAATTGGTTTTATGTGTAAACTCAAAACTGTGAATACAAGTTCAGAAAGATTCTGAAGTATATTATAGCCTTGGACAGATCTTCACAATCTGATAAGCTTTCTTGGTTTAGGCTGTTAATGCAATTCGCATATTTTTGACAGTCATTGCAACATTATATTTCTGATGCAATGCAGGAAATAAACTTTGGCATTTTGTCGTCAAAGATTCTCTCACATCATCGAACACGGATTCTTGAGTAGAAAAATTGACCTTCCAAGTATCTTCTTTTTGGCTTTATTTTGATTGTACCAAATTCTTGATTAATACAGACATCTAAAAAAACATGATACATAGATTGATTTGAGTTTCGTCTTTGTAATACTGGGTGGTCCATTTGAGTTGAGACAGCCCGATATCTAAAAAACGATAGTTATTTGAAAAGTTAAAGTAAAAGTTATTGGTTCCTGTGACATTAAAAAAATGACTAGGATTTTGGATATTGCAAAAAATAGAAAAAACATAGTCAAGACGTTCTAAACTATCGATTACATGACATAAAAATCGTAAAACGTAAGCATATGTTGTGTGTATGAATACAGTCATCATATGACAGCAACCCCAAGAACACCAAGCTTGATGTTTAGCTAGTCAGTCAATATAAATAAATAAATAAATAAATAGTCGTTTATTTAGCAAATTGCTATATGAATAACAATGAAAATAATATCATATACTCGATCATATACTACCCTTTCCCTCTGTAATAATATATGTAAGTAGCTATTTATGGGTAGGTATTGTTTTGTCAACTCTTTTAAAATATACTTTCATGACTTTTATGTGATGTGTTCCATAATTTGAAACGTCTTGACTATTTTTTTTTAACTATTCGAAATTCAAAAATTTTAATATTTTTTTTAATGTCACAGTACCCAATAACCTTAACTTCAACTCTTCAAGTAATTATCATTTTTCAGATATCGGGCTGTCTCAACTTAAATGAACCACCCAGTAGGTATAACAAAGACAAAAATCAAATGAATCTATTATGTTTTGTTACATGTCTGTATCAATTGAAAATTTGGTACAATTGCCATATTCGAGAGGCAGAAAAAAAATACTTGGATGGTCAATTTTTCTACTCAAGAAACAATGCTTGATGATGTGAAAGAAACTTTGACGATAAGATGTACCTGCATTGCACCAGGAATAAAATTTTGCAATGACTGTGAATATGCAAGTTGCAGAATCTGCCTAAACCAAGAAAGCTTGAAAGATTGTGGAGACTATTGATCTAAGGCTATAATATACTTCAGAATCTTTCGGAACTTGTATTTACAGTTTTGATTGGGTTAGTTTGTGTTTGGTAAAGAATGGATGTCACCTTAGCGATATCCTTATTATGAAGTTTGAGTTTTTTATTTCATACTGTACTGTGAAGTTTCATTTACCGGACTGTAAACTAGTCCGGTTAATGACATCGAGGAGTGTTGAAATTTGGTCAGAAGAATACATGATTTAACTAGATTTGGAAGTTGAAGCATGGTTTGGCTGGCGCCATCTCATCGTTATAAACATCTTGACTCGTGTTTTAAAGTCATTTTCCGTCTTAGTAACGTAAATGACTATTGAATGAGCTACTAGGTTACTACGAATGGAGTGCTTGATTCTCGATTGCGTTTCCTACTACTACGGTGAGCTTTATGGGAAACGGAAAAATGTTACCCGAAGATGTCCCAGAAACCGACACGTAAGTTCTCCAATTTCAAGTCAAAGTTAAAATGAGATCAATGTACGTTACGAAGACGGTGAATGACTTCTTGAATTACAAGTCAAGATGTTATTTCTAGAGGAGTAGTTTGGTATCATTTGACGGCAGTGTATCGTACATTGTTTTGATTCATACTGTGACATCTTTTCTCTTGTCTTTTTTATTCGGTTCAAGAGAAAAATTGCCTTCTTTATTGTCAAAGCACACATTGAGAGGGCGGTGGTGGCAGTTCGTCTTATGCTTACCATGAGAATGGCGCCAGTTAAACCATGCTACGACTTAGGTTATATAAATAGGTTACTTAGTAATACCTACGTATGTAACCAACATGTCAAGTTATATACTGGTAACTAGTCCGGTAAATGATACTTCACAGTTCAGTATGAAACTTTGGTATGATATAAAAATAGTTACCTACTTTTCCTCATAATAATAATGATGATGATAATAATAATAGTAATGAGGAATTTACCTTTTAGCCCCTTCCATGCATAAACATATATTTCACCATGACCACCGACCAAGAGATGTTGCTCAGTAGCTAATAGACTATTAATTTGAAAGTCGAGTTTCACAGTTATTTTATTCCTTGGTCTAAGATCTTCTTTCGTAATATTTCCATCGGAATTTACCAGTTTAGAGATGCTGGAAAATATTTGATCAGAAATTGTAATACTTAGTGAAAATGGTATGGGGTATGTACTTGAATATTGATAAAGATCCGTAAATATCACCTGCAACCAGGTAATTACCGCATGGACTTAAAGCTTGTGATAAGACTGTGTTGTAATAATCTTTCGTTAGTTTATTCACCATGGTTTATAGTTTCAGTTTCGAAGTATTCTGTTAAAGACAAACTTTTCGGTAAAAAGATTGTGGATTGTAAACAATTTTGTACATACATAACCTAACATTCAAACAAATTTGACAGTGTCTCGAAAGAAGATATGAGCAAGCCCCTTTAACTAAACTGAACACAGATTAAAATGAAACAGAGATTTTCACACAAATGTTAGGTCTGTTCGTGTCTGTTCATAGAACAATCAATCACAAACCAGTCAGAGTCATAGCTACTGATCTGGATCGGTGGTCATAGCCCATCATTAGGTGTGTTTGTTATGGTCCACTAGTGCACATTTCTCCACACTACAACAGTCAGTGTGGCTTTGTTTGTCAATTGTTTGTTTGTTTTTCAGGATAGAATTTCTTTACTTAACTAGTGAAGATATTTCATCCTAAAAAACAGAGAAACATTTCACAAACAAAGCCACACTGACTGGTGTAGTGAAGAAAAGTGTGCACTAGTGGAGCATAACAAACACACCTATTATTTGTTATTGCAGTTTGCAGTTATGTACCCAAACATCATATACAATCAATTTGGTGAACATATGAACGAAACTGATGGTCCCTCTTTTTGGAGACAGGTAAGTGAAAATATCTTGGAATACAAACACGACAAACGTTTTTGTATGTTAGATAATTCTATGTCAAGGCATAGATATCACTTACAGTTCATTTTTTATCTTAAGTTACAGTGACAGATCAAATTAGGAGGTTAAAAGTTGGCAAAAAAAATTAAATGCCATTAAGTGCTCGCTAATTGAAATGAAAAGGTAAAATATTGGATTATAGACTATATTTTCTCGATTAAAGAAGGAATCAATTCCAAAATTATCATCACTGTCTATTATCGAACGCTTTTGTTCTATCAAATCAAACACATTTTGAACTTAGCAAAATAATACGAATCACAGTTCAATTTATGACTATCGTAATAAAACATGTTTGCCAAACTTTAACCTACAATTTTGATCTGTCACTAGCCTAGTTTACAACGATAGCTCGTTTAGTTCGGGTGGAGATAGTGCGGCAGGACCAATGCTTGCTTCTCGCCTGTTTACACCGTCTTGCAACGCGTGAACTAAATGAGTACGCGCGCAATTCGTCAAATGTCGAAAACAAGAAAAAATTATTTATCAACACAATTCGTAACCAAAAAACACATTAGTAGGTACGCTCAGATTGCCTTAGCAACTCAGAACCAACACAATTCACAATAATAACAATCAACATAACCTCATAATTTTGATCCAGATCGAACCAAATTTAGTTCGGTACACATGCTGGCGAATACCGAACTAAGAGTGGCCCAGGTTGGTCCGCAACTGTTTACACCATTCGAACCAAATATTTGGTTCTGATATAGTTCGAATTATGGAGGACTGTAACTAGGAGATGAATCAACATATGAGAATTCCTGAAAAAATAGCCTAGTTTACACCGATAACTCGTTTAGTAAGGTCCGATAGGACCAAGTGGGTGGGGATAGTACGGTAGGACCAATGCTTGCTTCTCGCTCGTTCACATCGTCTTGCAACGCGTGAACTAAATGAGTACGCAAGTAATTCGTCAAAATGTAAAAAAATGTCAAAATTATTTATCAACACAATTCGTAACAAAAAAAAACATAAGTAAGTACGCTCAGAAACTCAGAACCAACACAATTCACAATAATAACAATCAACATAACCTCATAATTTTGATCCAGATCGAACCAAATTTAGTTCGGTACACCTGCTGGCGAATACCGAACCAAGAGCGGACCAGCTTAGTCCGCAACTGTTTACACCATTCGAACCAAATATTTGGTTCTGATATAGTTCGAAGTTTGTACTTGGTCCGCGGACCAAGTCGTCGGTGTAAACTAGGCTAATGTCCCTCTTTTTATTTAGTTCATTTGGGGGCGCTGTTATCGACAGTGAGGTCCCCTTTTGTTTAGGTATTTGTCAGTATAATATTGTTCTGATCATAAATTTATAATATTGTTCTGATCATAAATTTGATAAATTTACGAAAATTAAGAAAAACGGTGACGATGAGTTCAAAGATAGATAGATCCTGTCTTGTGCCGGGTTGTGTCACGAAATCGCAAAAAAGTAATGTATGTAAGTCTTTTCAAGGCTCCTTCTGATGTCAGTGTGTGTTTTTTGTGAGAGTTTTGCAGGAAAAAAAGTGATATTTCACTAATTTGTAATGCTATTAATAATAAATAATGACGTATTTTGTATTGTTTTATCACAGATAAACTAACATTATATTCCGTCTTATTTTTGGATATTTATACATAATTTTGATAACATAGTACAATAAATTTCAACAGGAGTGTTTTTTAGGATTCTGTTCTTTTGAAAGAATGGCAACGGGCAATTCCGAGAGGGAATAAAGTAATTAGCAGCAAAAATGTCGTTTGTTCACTGCATTTCAACTGTCTGCGCACGTGAAAAAATTAAGAATCTCCAAAATGCATGACCTCACTTGCGACACTTAGACATCTAGCGGTAACATTCAAAACCCGAATTACAATTTGAAAACTGGACCACTTTCAATGCATTGCGATTCGTCTAGTTACAATCCTCCATTCGAATTTAGTACTTGGTCCGCGGTCCAAGTTGTTGGTATAAACTAGGCTAGTGATTTCAAACTCACACAATGCAAAACATGTCACAAAAGCTTGTTTGGATACCAAATTTGGCCACGACCAATCATATGGTGCCTGTGACGTTTTCAAAAACGTCGCGTACAATATACGCTAGGTTTCTTTGACGTCATTACGTCAGCTGTCAGACGGAAATATCCAAACAAACTATTTTTTATTACCTCAAAAGCTGACTTTCCACTCGGCTAATCAAATACGCACTAACGGAACACACGATATATGTAATACACTCAAAAATATAGGCCAAAGAAGTCCGAATTAAACACAAACACTGATTTCAAACTCACACAATACAAAACCAAGTTAGTTTGGATACCAAATTCGGCCACAACCAATCATATGGTGCCTGTGACGTTTTCAAAAACGTCGCGTTTTTCACCTCGCTCATATCCTCACATGAAAATTTGGACAACGACCAATGACAGCAAATGGTTGCTAGGTAACAAGTGGAAGTTTTTATCAACAATACATTTTCTTATTTACAGTGTTTGATCGAATATCCAATCCAAGTTTTGGAGATTGAAAATGTCTGATAGTCTAGACAGTAGGAGCACAATGGAATATGAAAGTAAGTTATAGCATTTTATGATAAGACTATTTCCGAGACTATATCATAACTAGATCTATAAACCTGTTTCAATGATTGTATATTATTAGAATAGTCATTTGTATTACGAGACCTTCATATGAATAATGGGATAGCCAATATTTTAGAAAACATGCATCATTTTTATTCTGGAATAACCAGCTTTCTCAAATTAAAGTTGAGAAAGCTTCAAAAGTACCTAGTTTAGGAGACCCGGCCGTTTTCCATTGATTTGAGACAGCAACAAATTGATTTTTGATTTGCAATAATTCGAGCAATAATTTTATTTGGAAAACCGTCATTTGTATTTTACATGATTAAACCAATATTATGTAGATATTTAAAAAGGTTTCAATAATTATTGTTGGTTAGGACTTTTATGGCTTTATTTCTTAGATATCATTTCTGTACGTATCACTCGTATCAGTCGTATCACTATCACATAGAAATCATGATACTTGAAACAAGAAAGATATATGATCGATTGCTAGACGAAAATAAAACCAAACTGCGCATGTCGTCACCGCGAGCCAAAAGTAAGGTTGAATCATAGAATAATGTTTGGTTGAATCACATGTTGAATTTAAAACATCAATAACGTTACCTAGTTACCATTTGCTGGTCAAAATTTGAACTGGCTCACGCATGACTATGGAGGACTGCAACTAGGAGACGAATCGCAATTATTGACTTAACTTTTTCCGTAGAAATCGATTCTGTCTTCGGAATTAGTATACAGGGTCAGGTCAAAAAGTTATCGGACCCAACTTCATTTTTTTAAATGGAACATCCTGTATATTTATGGTCCATAAGATTTGTCTTTTTTTTACCTTTTCAAAAATATATAACAGTATGCACTTTTAAAAAAATAAATTTTTGTCCGATAACTTTTTGACCTGACCCTGTATACTAACTGCGAAAGCAGAATCGAGTTCTACGGGAAAAGTTATATAAGAAACAGTTTTCACATTTTCCAGAACTTATCTGGACCCGTATTAATAATAATAATAATGATCTTTATTAGCAAAAGCTATACAATTATCAAATTAATAAAGATATTTCTACAAAATATATAAATGAACAGAGCGAGATGGCTGAATGAGGGCGTACTAAAACCTAGATTAACAAAAATAAACATTAAAATTGTATAAATGTATAAACGTGTGAACACCCAAGCTTAAAATGACATAAAGTGTAGATTGGATAAAATGACGACAATAAACTTACATGCTGGTCAGGTACAGTAAAAGGCGTTTCTTGAAGGAACTTAGGGTATCACAGGATTTTAATTCGACAGATAGTTTATACTCTACTAGTCCTTTGAAAAACAAACTTTTGGTCGTTTGATTCAGTCTTGTTGTATTAACGTAAAAGTCTGAGGCACTTCGCGTGTTATAGTCGTGCACTTCACAAACCAGTCTTAATTCTCTACACAAGTAGTTTGGCATCAAACCCTTTTTCATTCTAAATATTAATACAAATGTTCTGTACATAATAACATGTTTTACACTCAATACATCCACAGTTTTTAACATAAGTACGCTTGGGGTATAAAAATTACAGGACAAAATTGATCTCAAAGCCCGATTCTGGATCTTTTGTATAACTTGAGTTTTTCTTGTGTCTATGAAAACAGCATTGTCGCACAGTAATCCAGATGTGGGGCAATAATGGAGTTGTAAAATAAAAGTTTTATGTACAGGGTGTCCCATTTTGGGTACTTTTGCGGGGCATCTCCGTTATTCTTATAGATAG
This sequence comes from Orchestes rusci, assembly GCA_958502075.1. Taxonomy (NCBI): domain Eukaryota; kingdom Metazoa; phylum Arthropoda; class Insecta; order Coleoptera; family Curculionidae; genus Orchestes; species Orchestes rusci. The sequence continues at coordinate 16,639,298 of OY293312.1, read as the reverse complement.
AAAGTTGCGGTTTTCGTGAAACTGAAGATGCCGTTAACAAAATTTTCATAGCCCTTTTCGTTTTCAAGATACAGGGCTAAACTGAAAATGTTGCATTTTAAGGTACCCCTCGTATCTAAACTATCAGATAAGTTATGGAAAATGTGAAAACTGTTTCTTCTATAACTTTTTCCGTAGAACTCGATTCTGCCTTCGGAATTAGTATACAGGGTCAGGTCAAAAAGTTATCGGACCCAACTTTATTTTTTTAAATGGAACACCCTGTATATTTATAGTCCACAAGATTTGTCTATTCTTTACCTTTTCAAAAATATATAAAAGTATGCACTTTAAAAAAAAAAATTTTTAGTCTTTAACTTTTTGACCTGACTCACAAATTCCGAAGGCAAAATCGAAAGTTATATACTTTTCCCGTGGAACTCGATTCTGCCTTCGGAATTTGTATACAGGGTCAGGTCAAAAAGTTATAGGCTAAACATTTTTTTTTTTTAAAGTGCAAACTCTTATATATTTTTGAAAAGGTAAAGAAAAGACAAATCTTATGGACTATAAATATACAGGGTGTTCCATTTAAAAAAATAAAGTTGGGTCCGATAACTTTTTGACCTGACCTTGTATACTGATTCCGAAGGCAGAATCGAGTTCTACGGGAAAAGTTATATAAGAAACAGTTTTCACATTTTCCATAACTTATCCGATAGTTTAGATACGAGGGGTACCTTAAAATGCAACATTTTCAGTTTAGCCCTGTATCTTGAAAACGAAAAGGGCTATGAAAATTTTGTTAACGGCATTTTCAGTTTCACGAAAAAGTAGCACACTGTCGCGAAAACCGCAACTTTCTATCTATAAGAATAACGGAGATACCCCGCAAAAGTACCCAAAATGGGACACCCTGTACATACTGAGGTTTTCACCTATTCTTTGTAAAAAGTAAACTTTTGTAGACATTTTCTTAGCTACATAATCAACGTGCTGGTCGAATTTCAAGTTTTCATCCAAGATGACTCCTAAATATTTGAATGATGTAACTCTTTCAATTGGTTCTTGGTCAATGCTGAATTTGATCTCACTTCCCAGTTTTTTGATTGTGTGTGGTGTGCCGAGTACCATCCATTTGCATTCTTTCATGTTCAGTGACATACTGTTATCACACAGCCAGTCTCCAATGTTCGTCAGGTCACTTTGAATTTGTTTCTGCATGGCTTCGATGTTATTTCCAGATATATAGAGCATTGTATCGTCCGCAAACAGTCTTATAGAACAATACTTGATGTGTCGAAAAATGTCATTTATATACAATGTGAACCTCGATGTGAACAGTAGTGGTCCCAGAACAGTGCCTTGAGGTACCCCGAAACTGATTTTGTTCTCCTGTGAATATTTGTTGTTAAATTTTACTTTTTGTGTCCGTTCCGAAAGGTATGAGTTCAGCCAATGATGAACTTTACCTCTAAGACCAATTTTCTGTAGCTTCTTTAGTAGCAGCTGCCTATCAATGGTTTCGAAAGCTCTTTTGAAGTCGAGGAAGATGGAGATGTCGAACATTCCATTATCTATACTTTTGAACCAGTCATTGCATATATACAGTAGGGCAGTTTCACAAGAATGATTTTGTCGAAACCCACATTGATTTTCATTTATGATGTTATTTCTTTGGCAATACTGCAAGATTTGTTCCTTGGCTGCAATTTCCATCATCTTCTCATACGGCGGCGATGAGTTAATTGGGCGAAAATCCTCGATTTTTATTGAGTTAGGGACTTTAGGTACTGGTGTGATCAGGGATAATTTCTATTGTATGGGAAAGTTCCACTACACAGCGAATTGTTAACAGCGTCTAAAAATCTGTTACCGATTATACTGAAAATATCCTTTAATATGCGTGTTGACAACATGTCCTCGCATCCTCCCGTGTTTTCCAATCCCTTCACAACGACATTCAGGTACTTCATTTCGACTGGCTCAAACGTATCGAACACTTCAGATGTCTCGATAGCTTGTAATACATAATCGTGGTCGTGCTTTGGTTTAACAGATTCAACAATATTTATAATACTGTTCACAAAGTAATCATTGAAACTCTCGGCTATATCATAGTCATCAGTGATCCTAATACCGTTGCATTTTATTTCATCAACAATACAGACTTCTTGTGGTAAGAGTGTTTTCAGATTTTTCCAAAGCTGCTGAGAATTATTTTTATTTCCGTCCAGGATCTCGAACAAATACTGATTTTTGGACCTACGTATTAGCGATACTATTTCATTTCTGATGCTTTTGAATTCATTCCATAGTTGATCATCCTGATGAAGTACTGCTGCCCTGAATCTGGAATACCTGGATTTCATTTTCGCCAAAATCTCCGACGTCATCCATTTGTTGTGCCTATACTTCGGATTCACGGTTTTTGATGTGATAGTAGAGAATTTTTCCAACGATAAAGTGATTGATGATATCAAGAAACTGTTCTTTTTTAAATCATAATTGGAATCACCAGCTATAAGATGGACACCCTGTATATTGGTTAATTCCTCCAGCAATGATTCGAACTGCCCCATGAACTCAGCATTCGACCCGGATGGTGATCGGCAGAAACATGTCAATACAAAATCCACCTCGTTGATTTTGGCAGTTATAGTCAGTACCCACAACTTATTATCCACATTTCTCTTAGACAGGAATTTGAACTTGATATCTTCTCTAACATAAAAAGACACCCCTCCCGTCCTATTGTTATCGGTTGTGCAATTTACGTTTTTATACCCCTCAATACTTAATTCGCAGCTCATAATTTCTCTGTTAACATGGGTTTCAGATAAACAATATATCACAGGCTTATATTTAACGAATACTGATTTGATATGATCAACATTATTCAACAAACCTTGACAATTACAGTATAAAAACATACCCTCATTCAGCGTTTGGTCCCTATCTAATTGCTATAATGCAAATTTCCTCTTTTGAATGTCCTCGATCCTCTTGAAAACGGTGCAATTCCTGTCCCACGCTGAATGATCCGTTTTAAGCCTCATACCATACTTCTGATTCGACATTGGAAAATTAACGCATTTCAAACAGCCCGAGTTTATTTTATAGGTCGGTGCCCGAGGTACACTCCTTCTTCAAATGATTTTCCCCACATTCTGAGCAAGCCACATTTTCGGTACAATTTTTCTTGATATGACCGAACTTGCAACATTTGAAGCACTGGACAACACCAAAGTCTGGATATGCACTACACCGACTCCATCCTATGTTCAATTTTTGTTGATCCGTTATGAATTTATAAGCTGTCTCATCAACTTCCAAGAATAAATTGAATCCGTTCTTGTAAATTTGAGTTCTTCTGATAACCTTGAGAGCTGATTCACTTTTCATATTATTCTGCTTTATAATTTTCATTAATAGGTTTTCTTCCGTCTCGGCATGTTCAGTTTCACAAATTCCAATTACTTTAATTCGTTTAGAACGAATTACAGGTCATATTCATTCCCGATCTTTTTTTGAATTTCCTCTTGGATTTGCACAAGTTCATTTCCTTTATCGCAATTTATGATTAATCCACCAGTTTTCATTTTCCGACCTATAGAGATCCCAACTCCCATATTAGTTGGGTTAACTTTTTCTTTAAGATCAGCTTTAATTTTTTCCGGATCTTTATTCTCTTTGTGTTTGATCAACAAAACATTCGTAGAAGACGTTGCCTTAGCATAAGTTTTTATATGGGAGGAGAACTTTGCGGGAAGTGGGCGTGACCTGATTATTAGATTTTGTTCTTGAAGTCGATTTTGTTGTTTGTAAGATGGTTGTGGATGATTTCTATCATATTATGATCTATAAGATGTAGAAGACACTAAAGAGTGGATAAAATAAAAAGGATGATTTCTGGGAGCATTCCCGGGAGTGCTCCCGTCACAGACATTCAAGAATAAGGGGCCTGATAGTTTGATACGAAGGGTACCTTAAAATGCAACATTTTCAGTTTAGCCCTGTATCTTAAAAACTAAAAGGGCTATGAAAATTTTGTTAACGGCATCTTTAGTTTCACGAAAAAGTAGCACACTGTCGCGAAAACCGCAACTTTCTATCTATAAGATAACGGAGATATACTACAATTGGATTTTGTTGATTGGAAGATACAAATGATATACATTCCTAAATCAAACTGATACTTTCTAAAATACTGTCTAAAATGGTGTAGAGTAAAATCATTCACTTTTCTTTACTCATACTAGGTACCCAATATGAGCACGTTTCACATTTCTTAACACTATTGACGAAAGAAAGAATGAGGATGTAACTGGACATACAGGGTGTAACAAATTCGAGTATATGGCATTGGCACAACGTCGGTTAAATGGAGGCAAAGATGCACAATTTGAATCTCAAAAAATGATACTTTGAAGCCTTCATATACAGAGTGTATCAAAATTTTTGAGTCAAACTGGCAATTCGATATGCATTGTGTGAAATGTCCTGGAACTATAAATCACTTTGTACTCTGTGTGGAGTATACACATGAAAAATTGATTTTTTTTCGTACCCAATCATTGTAGCTGCAATAATTCTGGACATTTTACCTTTCGAGTTGACATGATAGCTTGTTTTTCAAGGGAGATATTGAACTTTGTATTAGAGCATGTTAACATTGACTCTCAAGGAAGATAAATGGGTGTTGTGTTTTCTATGTCACTGAGTATATGATGGCTCACCATATGTTCCTAAACTACTGATGAATTCATGGTGGATTTGATTTGGTGGAAATTTGTCGCTCGTCAGTTCCGAACGTACAGTTCCAGAACTCACTACACATGCGCAGTTGAACATCATCATGGTGATATTGAAGCGCGTATGTGTAGGTGTTTTTAGAACTGTTCGGAACTGGCTATATAACTTGGAACCAAAACAAAGCTGTCATTACAGTACAGGTTCTGAAAATATTGACAAAAAACCGACGCCGTCGTCAGGTCTTTACATATTTACAACCTTGTACCTTGAAAAAAAAAAGTTTGTGGGTCCTAGTTTATATTATATGAATCTTTATCCCTGTTTTGGGATGCAGAATACGTGGTTGAAATATCGTCGTGTGTAATTCCGGGACACCCTGTATAAGTTCCTATCAATAATTAGGTATTTCATGTCCATTTTAATGACATTTTTGCTTATTTTATCTTGTTGTTGTTCCAGATCTTGAACAGAAATACATAGAACTCAAAGCAAAATTGAAAAAGTCTACACAATATAATGAAAAGCATATAGTACAAATACAAAAGGTGAGTTCATTGTTCAGCATGAAAATACCTATCATCGGAAATGTCACATCAAGATAGAACTTTCATAGAAAGATGATTTGAGGTTGAGTTAGTGATATGTACAGGGTGATTGTTTATATTTTAGTCAGTAGATATCTCGGTTGATTTTGGTTCTACAAAAAAGTTCAAATGAGCAAATTTGGATTATTTATCATGGACATTCGGAATCCGATTCTAAAAAGTACGAAAATGCATCGAAAATCTAAACATTTTGATTCCAAATTTATCATATATGTACAGGGTGTCCCAACGATAGAGTAAAGTAGGTTTTATCATATAAGATATGAAAAATATCAATATCAATATCGGTACCCTAGAAGCAAACTAAGTTAAGTCACAAAACATAGTTCTGAGAAAAACGATTTTAAAGATATTTTTTGTGGTGATTTCTAATTAACTTTGTTATTTTTAAACCTATGGTTTTCATATTTGGCATATGATTAATCTATTTGGTGACTGTTTAAAATCTGGAAGACTTATTTCTGCGTGATTTATTATTTTTTTTATATGGGACTTAACATAGTTTGCACATTAGAAAAAAATATTATTCAGGACTTAACTTATGTTAAGTGCATTGCTTCCTTTCCTTTCCCAAGTCACATTTTATCCAAGATCCAAACAATGTTAAGTCCAAAGATACCATTAGCCATTAATTCGAGTAAAGAGTAGTTATTTATATCAATAAAATTATGCAACATATTATTTTATTTATTATTTTCAAACACACACCATGAAATACAACATGAAAGATAAAGAATACATTGGGATTTGAAACAATGATGTAAGCAACTGAAACTGTAAATAATATTAAGTCACATTTTATCTAAGATCCAAATAATGTTAAGTCCAAAGAGAGCATGCGACCATGTGACTTAACCTCATTTAGCTCAGGACCAGCTTTGGACTTAATTTAGTCTAAAATAGCCTATTTTTTTTGTTTGTAAAGATAACGTAAAACAAAAAAGAGCAGATGATAGAACAAAATATGTTAAGTAACTTAACATATTTAACTCAAAATTGACAATTTTGGACTTAACATAGTTTGCTTCTAGGGTACAGATATGCGTCACAGGCGAGGGGTGTAAATAGCGCACATTCTGAAAATATTTGGAAACATACAGGGTGCGTCACAAAATTATGGCACGAAAAAGTATGATTTTTTTAAATGGAACCCCCTGTATATTAATTGATATTTCAATTCTTTCTTCAATTTGGAACAAAAATCGTGATACAACTAATGTTCCTAAATTCAACCGTTATCGAGATATCGCGTTTTAAAAATGGCATTTTTGCAACTTTGACATGCTATAAAACTCAAACTATTCAAGTTAGAGGAAAATGGTTTGCACTTTCCTATCTTAACTTTTCAAGAGCTCTTCTGTCATTTGGATAGAAGGTAACGTCAACTTTTTTCGGCACATTTTGAAATTTTTTCACAATAATGGATTTAATCTCCTTGAATAGCTCTTGAAAAGTTAAGACAGGAATGTGCAATCCATTTTTCTCTAACTTGAATAGTTTGAGTTTTATAGCATGTCAAAGTTGCAAAAATGCCATTTTTAAAACGCGATATCTCGATAACGGTTGAATTAAGGAACATTAGTTGTATCACAATTTTTGTTCCAAATTGAAGAAAGAATTGAAATATCAATTAATATACAGGGAGTTCCATTTAAAAAAATCATACTTTTTCGTGCCATACTTTTGTGACGCACCCTGTATGTTTCCAAATATTTTCAGAATGTGCGCTATTTACACCCCTAACCTGTGACGCATATTGATATTGATATTTTTCATATCCTATACAGGGTGTTTCAGAATAACATGCTAATAATAAAGGGGGTGATTCTTGGGCTCATTTTAAGAAAAAAAATTCATATGAACGTATGTCCTAAACGCGTTAACTTTTGAGATACAGGGTGTCAAAGTTTTAAAAAATAGATACTTTTTTTACAATAACTTTGTCATTACTGTAGATATCTTTATGAAATTTGAGTCATGTATTTTAGGCATTAATACTCATTCTTTGATGCACCAACAATTTAATTATTCTGACCAGTGCCGTCCATGCGGGTTTTGGTTTGCATATTTTTTGGGAAAAAAGTTAAGGCGTTTAGGACATACGTTCATATGATTTTTTTTTCTTAAAATGAGCCCAAGAATCACCCCCTTTATTATTAGCATGTCATTCTGAAACACCCTGTATGATAAAACCTACTTTACTCTATCGTTGGGTCACCCTGTATATATTATTATGTATTTGGTCAGTCGTTTTTGCGCTATTCAAGTTCAAAGTCTCATAGAAATGACATTACATTGATCTGGGTTGCTAAGATACGGAAGAAAGTATGGTCATAAATAGGGGTTTCTTTATGCGTATGGTAAACGCCAAACAACTTATAGCGTTTTCGATTGGTAAAATCGGGCAGCACTGGTGCAACACTCGGGCAATATTTATGTTCGATTGGTAGAATAGTGGATTTTTATGTTCGATTGGGGAACCGGATCAATGAGTTTTGCACTCAGTGCAGATTTTTCGGCACGAGATCTTTGAGCTCGTGCTGGTATAGTGCAATTTCAGTGCATTAGCAAAATTGAAAAAAAAAAACACGAAAACTGGTGGATATAAACGTCGCGTGAGGTGATTCTGTGGGTGGACAACAAATTTCGAGTTAGAGTTATTATAAGGCGGATTCTGGCGTTAACCAGTTTCGAATTTTCTAAACTATCTTGCCTTCGCAGTAGAGGCAAATTGCTTGGGAGGTTCCTAATCAAGTATAGAAAATGCCAAAAAACTTTCGATCTACGTCATCGTCGCCACCAAGCACGTTGTTATGAAGTTTGCTGGTGGCCTTATTTGATCACCTGCAAATCACATTGAAACTCGCTTTGTGGCAATCATGACGTAAATCGAATGTTGTTTGGCATTTGCTGTAGTAACGTTATACCATGAATTATTCTTTTGCTGGTATCGATACAGTAACCAATTACTAACCAAACTTGGTAACAACAAATCGTTATCTGGTTAACGACAAAATCCGCCTCCCATTGTTGGAAAATGGAATCTAGTAGTGCCGAAAAAACGAAATAGTCGCGTTGACGAGTTATGGAAAACGAGTACCTACTGATAGCTGAATTAATTTCATTTAAGATCTTGTGCATATACCTAATTTCTCAAAAAAGTCGTTCCTAGTATCTATGATCTATATAATCCAAAACTATTGATTGGTCTCAAGATTTTGTCATTTGGCAATGAGAAATGGACTTCTAATTAGTTTAGTTTCAGAGTCACTTCAGCCGCTACGCAGAGACAACATAATATTATTAGATTTTCTAGAAGTTTAATGATTCCAATTTCAATTCAATCGGAATTTTACCGTGCAATATTATAGCACTCGATGAAAAATGTATGTTCGATTGGGATTGCCCTAGAGCAAATTTTCATCATAACTGGTTTTGCCCGAGGTCAAACCCAGTGCAACCCTTGTTTTCCCAATCGAAAACAATATTAGAATTTTCGTCATCGATGACACCAAGCGCGTTGTTATGTGATTTGCTGGTGGCCAAATATGGACACCAGCAAACTCCATAAAAACGCGCAAGGTGGCAACGATGACGTAGATTCAAAGTTGTTTGGTGTTTACTATAATATAATTCTTATGATATACAGCAAATTTAATGCCAAACATCTTTCGATTCAAGTCATAATTGCCACTAAGTGAGTTATTATGTGATTTGCTGGTGACCAAATTAGGCCACCAGCAAGCTACATAACAACGAGCTTGGTGGCAACGATGACGTAGATCGAAAGTTGTTTGGCGTTTACTATATGTGGAATCAGACGAAAAAGATCATCATTCTAGCCAAATATATACAGGGTGTTCAATTATACCATGTTGTGTGGAATTTTTAGATTTTCGAAGTATTTTTGCATTTTTTGTATCGGGTTCTGAATGTCCATGAAAAATACTTCAAATTTGCTCATTTAAACTCATTGTAAATCCAAAATTAACCAAGATATCTACCGACCAAAATATAAACAATCACTCTGTACATGAGGAGTGACTTATCAAAACGCGTTTTGTCCAAAACCGGAACTAGATCGAGTTTGATGTGGTTTTGCTATCATGAAGACACAATATATACCTACTACCTACCAATCCACAGAATGCAGCAAATCAACATTTATCCCATAGTAATCCAAATACAAAATCGACCAGTCACATCAAAACGCTTGGCGGAGCTGATATAGTTCCGGAAACAGGTGTTTTTTTAGTCCTATAACATCAATTAATCAATATTTCAAATATTTTTTTTTACAGTCTTTTATCAATATCTACACAATCACATTTTTTTTAATTTTTTTCATTTGAAACCCCGAAATGGTCTTATTTCACCTCATTCGTAAGTATAAACATAGATACTCTCCATTATTTTTCAAAATATTGAAAATTTCAAAGCAGAAAACGCATAAAAAACCATTTTCTCCAATATGATGCAGCAAAACGCATTTAGTCCAGGACTTTTCAGTCTTTTATGGAGACTTAAGGTAGTCTAGATTTGAATGAGACTATTTTTCATGTCCATGCATGTAAACAGTGTGGTCACTTAAGTGTGCAACATATGGGATTTTTTTTTATTAACTGCACATAGTCCAGTAATCCAAGGTTTAGAAACGGCGTTTTCAGGACAAAAATGTAGAAGTATTTTTCTCAATTGTTCTGTATGTTTTTTGATCTGCTGAATCCAAATCTGAGGTTTGCCACCTCGCCAGGTGTCGGCTTCACAACTAAAATTGTAGAAAACCTCAAAATTTTGGCACTTTTTTCAGTTTTTCAAGTATAACTCTAAAACTAAGCGTTTTAAGAGGATAACTATAGAGCACCAAATGAAAGTTGACAAAATTTGCTACAGATACATGTGATTACTTTGAACTATAGACATTCCATAAGGTCGATACATCGGGTAGAAAAAATGGAATATCTTGACATTCCGTCAAAAAGTTGATAACTTACTGGAGTAACAACCAAAATACAAATATTGCCGAAAAAATCATGTTTGTCGAAAAATTTGTACAATTTTTTAATAAACATTTAAAATGAAAAAAAAAAACACTTTATATGCGAGTTTTTATATGCATATTATCATTAATAATGTTTTACCTTGTGAAAAAGAATGTTTGCGATATTTGAAAGTTGTGTTTAATATCGTTGCAACAAATATGAAGCTTGTGATTCCCTAAAAAATTTAAAAATTTAGGTAAATTTTCTAAATATGCTCAAATTTGAACTAAGTTATGCGAAATTGACCGGTTTGTGAATAGTTGATGAAACTGTTTAGGGTGAATATAAAAGAAAATTTTTTCTTGGGAAATAATTAGATGTTTAGAGAAAATATTTTTTTTCCTAGGATGCAATGATTTGGTATTTAGGCATAACTTTTAATTCTTTTCTCCATAACATTTTGCCGAATTTTCTGAAATACTCTTGTACAATTTTCATATTTTTCGGCATACCCTGTGTTTGACTTGCAACCATTCTAAGTGCACCTAATATGATTATTGAACATGCACCAACTTTCGGCAATATTAGTATTTTGGTTGTGCAGTTAATAAAAAAAGATCCCATATGTTGCACACTTAAGTGACCACACTGTATACATCGATTGTATACAAACATATTTTGCTAAACTACTTTGTTTCTAGTCGTCAATGATTTCTGGACATTTTTGGGGATTCAGTTTTGGGTGACAAAATGCGTTTTGATCAGTCCTCGCACACTCGTCCTCACATGAAAGTCTTGTTTTATATCAGAAATCTTGAAGAAAGTTCTGCATGGTCTGAAATCTGAAAGCCAATCATCAGATATTGACTTATATACAATGTTTCTCAAAAATCATGATTTCCGCTCAGGAGTGAAGGACTTTAATTTGTGACAAAATCGAGAATAGTTATGAAGAAAAGTTGATTCGAATTGAAAACTACGTTCAAATATTCAATACTTACACCCAATCACCATGAAAATGAAGTTTTGTCTAGATTAGTGATTTTCTCAGATAATAAATATAAGTAACAGCAATTGATTGATTGAATATTTTAATGAGATTTTTCATTAAATGAGCGAATAAGTAAAAACAAGATTTCCGAACTTGAAAAACTTGTGAAAAACATCCAATCCTGATTTTCACCGTTGATGAAAACTAATTGGATATTTGAACGTAGTTTTCAATTCAAATCAAATTTTCTCAATAACAGCTTTCGATTTTATCACAAATAAAGATACTCCACTCTTGAGCCCAATCCATGATTTTTTAGAAATCTCGTATACGAGTGAGAAAATTCAATATCTGATGTTTGCCTTTCAGGTTTTAGACCATGCAGAATTTTCTATAAACAATAACTTTCTATGAATCCAATGAAGTAAAAGCTTTCAAATATTCGTGATTGTTGATGATGTTCTTTACTTATATTATGTGATGCGTTCATTTTGACTGACCACTACAAGAATTTGTACGAAACTCACGGCATGTGACGGATATATTGAAGGATATTTCCGAGAATGTTTGAAGTTCTTCAAAAATTGTGCTGGGCATTTTTATCAAAAATGACACAGAAACAAGTTTTGAAAAGTGTCCATTTATTTTTCAAACGTGAGAAAAGGGCACTATACAATTTTTTGAAAAAAATCGCCAGGACATGTAAACCGACAAATGGATTGTAGTTTTTCAATGCATCATCACTTCTTTGATAACAGATGCAGGATAAAAGTTTTATAAAATTTTAGGCGGTCGCTCTACATATGAGCGATAGATGTATACAGGGACAAAAAATAGCCTTGTATGGGAAAGTGATAATGATACGCTTATGAATATTTACACACAAAGGTTTTCGACCATGAACTACTCTTTTAAAATAGTGGCTGCTTTCTATAGCTAACAACTTCCTTATTTTAAATGGCAACCCCCAGTTTTTATTCCACATTCAGTTTCCTTTTTAAAAATCATGGTCAGTTCATTGAGTAATAATATCTATCCATTTTTGACATGTTTGGAAAATGTTTGATCAGTTTTCACAATAATCTACAGGATCTTCACAAATTATAAAAAACAAGAAACATCAGTTTTTTCAAATGGGATGCCTGTTTTTTCATTTCAGATATTAATTCTAACTAAACTGCCACTTTAAAAAAAAAATAGTTCATGTTCGAGAACCTTTCTGTAAATTTTCATAAGCGTACCATTATTGCTTTCCCATATAAAACTAATTGTGCATTGAAAAAATAGATCCTGTGTTGATTTGATTGATTTGATATTGAAAGAGCCTTTTTACCAATATTCCAAGAGGAGAGTTCATTGATATTGTTAAATAAAGGTTAAATGTAGTTGAAACCCTCCATCATTATTGTATGACCCTGCTATCTGCTGTAGTGGTTGAGTCATTCTTCACATTTCTAATCTCAAAATCGAGTGACAGCCGCTTTTCTACTTACACACCCGAACACACTTCACTGTAGTTTATAAAGCATATAGCCACAGGATAAAATTTCTGTTCAGTCTATGTTCACTTCTGATCGAAACGTTTTCTTCTTGACAAACATTAAATGAGGGCGATTTAAGTCGGGAATTCTGGTTAAAGGTAGTTTTTCTCTGGTAAATGTTTCCAACTTTTGTGTTGAACCAATATCTTATGTATCAGAAAATTATCCGAATAACTTTTCTGTTGATAAAAAGTGTTTTGAAATATTATTTTCTCATGTTGGCCGTCTTATTGGATATTGGACTCATTTTCTTATTTCACATCTAGTCAGTAATCGTGTCAGCACCAACTTAGACATCGTAAAAATGATTAGACACTTTCTCAACTAACAAGACATCACTACTTTTTCCTAGCAATATAATAATTCTGTTTTCTTCATCAAAATATTAAAATACCAACCGCACATCACTTCGTGTATTTCAAAAAATGTACTTTAGCTTAACAAACGAATAAAAAAGTTGGAGAATGAGAATAAGCTCTTGGAAAGTCGACTTAGTCAATCACAAACTGCTCGTGATACAAGTGATTCGGAAGTTTCTGGTGCCACAAACAACCACCAGGAATGTGTAAGTATGTTGGATATGGTTCATTCCAAAAATCAACAGATAACCAATTTACTCCGAGACATTGAGGTTTGTACCAACTTGCTAAGAATGAATTATTATTGGATCAAATTCTAGGGGGTAGAGAACGAAAACAGTATCCTGAGGGATAAACTTGCCAAAGCCAAAGAAAAATTAGCGAGTGCGACTGCCGAAATTGTGTCTTTGACAGAGACTTTGAAAGCTGAAGAAAACCAAGTGGAAGGAAAAGATGGTATTGAAACAAAACAAATTTTTGGCAATTTTCTAACTTAATGCTTGTATCAACAGATTGTATCAGAAAATATCAGGAGCAAGTAGCGCAATTAGAGGAGAATTTTAATGCTGCCATAAAAGAAAAGACTGAATGGGAGCAAAAATTGCATTCATTTGCAACTGAGATGAATGAGAGAGACTTACGTTACAAGGTTTGTTATTAGAATAGCTAAAGAAACGCATCCAGTCAAAAATAAGACCTGTGTTTCTGGATATTAAACAATACTCAAGATGGCTGTTCTTCGTAAATAATGTACCTAAATGCTTGGCTTGATGTATTAAACATGATTTACAAAAAAAGTTGTTTTTAAGATTCAGGCACAGAATCAATTATCATAACTCAAAAAGATATTTTTCCATTGTTTTAGTGAATACTAATAATTTCCTACGATAATATTTGAACATGCACAAAAATAAACACAGGAGCCGTATTTTCGACACCGTTCGAATATACGCCGTGTACGAGAATTGTTCAAATCCGCACAAAAGTGGTACAAAAACAAAACTGGGTCAAATTTGCTAAAATGAACCTGTTTTTGTGAGAATCTCACCCACTTTCGCATACGACTCATACTCGAACGGTTTCGAAAATACGACTCCAGATACAAATGTTTTGAATGATACGTATAGAATATATGGATTGATAAAATAATGAAAACGGGATAAGTATTACACATATTATCAAAATGTGTGAACACTTTTGTATGTAGAAAAACTGATTCTATTTTTCAAAACAATAGTCGCTTCTTGAAGAAAAAGATATTGAAATTGATAAGCTAAGAGAACTTCTACCTGAAGATTGTTTGGACGAAAAAGTCGCAAAGGCAAAAAATGACAAGACCTTTGAAAAAGAAGAACATACTCAAGAAGGTAGATATAATGTTCACTTATCTCTAAAACACTCTCATCAACATGTTTTTGTCTTAGTTAACAGCTTGAAAAAAGCATTAGCAGAGACAGAGACCCGACTGATTCAAGTAACAGCGGAACTTCAAGCTTCCACTGGAGATTTGAAAAAACACTTGAAACTCATTAATAGTCTCAAATCGGAGAGAGAAGCTTTGAAAACAAATTTGGAGCAATGGAAAGTTAAAGAAAAAGAAATTAAGGAGCAGTTGAAAAAAAGCCATGATAGGTGTCAAAATTTACAAAAAGAAGTTGAATATGCAAATAAAATGACCAAAATCTTTGAAAATGAGGTATATATTGTGTTTTAAGTAGTTTTTTGTTATTTCGTAATTATTTATCACAGACTACTAAGATAAATCAGCATCTAAAGGATGGTGGTCAAGCAGAAACTGTCTCATATTTGGAAGAAATTCAAACATTAAAAATCGAGAGACTGATGCACGAGAAACAAATAGTCAGTTTGGTAAAAGACATCAACAAGCTGCAGGAGCTTTGCGACATATTAGAAGTGGAAAACGCCTCACTTAGGTATTATACGATTTGTCTGATTTGAGTATTTTAATGAATTATTCTCGATTATGTATGTAGGCAAGAATTGGGGCTATCATCGGATGAATCTGTTGAGATAGATCAATCAATAATGACCGAAAAGAAAAGAATTATGGATATGAATAAGAAACTTCAATCAGATTTAAAGTTTGTTCAAAATACTAATGTTAATCTACAACTAGAGATTAAAGATTTGAAGCAGCAGGTATGTAAATTTTTTTGTGATTATACATTTTGATTTTGAAATCGTTTTCTATGTTTCTGGTTATAATAATTACTATGTCACTCCTGCTACGCTTCTCATTAATTTATTTTTTGAGGCTATCTCATTTTCGCGACCATAGCTTTCACAAGCTCAAGTCCTAGTCAGCAATACTTATTCTGATCTACCGTATGTTCTCATCCTGCGTTTCTTTGCAAGACTCATTTAGTGTTTCTTAGAATATTAATAAATATCACTTTTTACCTACATCCTTTTGGCAAATTATTATTTGATGGAGTAGACTGCTCAGCTCAGAAAAATATCTGCACAAAATCCAAAACAAACGGAAATTGGAAACGAGTTAATGGATGTCGATGGTACTGATAAAAATGACAAATCAGCGGACATCAGAGCTCTCTCAGAGGAAAATGAAGCATTGCGAAAAGGCCTCCATGAAATTATGAATAGTATACAATCTAAAAATGGTAAGCGTTTTTGTCAAAGGCGTGATTTCTATGAATAATCCTCTTTTATACATATTACAGACACATCTCCCAGAGAATTGAAATCGGAGGTTTTAGAAAGGCTACTCAAAGCCTTGGACGTCAAACATATATCAGGATGGTACCACCCTGCTATGAGATTACAGGTAATAATACTGGGTTTCCACGAATCAGATCAACTTGTCTACTTTGTCAAATCCTTCACTTCAATACCTGCCGTTGAAAAGCTAAACGTAAACATAAACTTTTACTGAATCACTTGTAACGCCTTTGGCGTGAAATTGTGTAAATTACTATAGTAGTAGTTGGTGAAATTACCAAACCTGACGCATTCATTATGTATAGGCAACTTTTTGTTTAAATACAAAGTATAGTCATATGTTATTTTTACTTGGAAAGTTTTTCGGTATGTGGCAACATCTACAAGCTTTTTTACTGTTTAAAATAGTCATAATTTTTTTGCCCAACGTTTCTTTGTTTTGACTAAAAAAAAATGATTATATAACATCATTTTCCTGTAGAAATGATACTCTTGTTGAAAGTTACTACCGTTTTCGAGATATTTGCACTTGAAGTAATCCATGCTATGTAGTACAGTAAATCTGGCTTCAAAAAGGGTCTTGACCCCCATCAAATGACCCCCGCTCTGATTTTTTGTCAGTTTGCTATTGATCCATTAGAAAAGCTTGAATTCAGAAAGTTGTATCCCCGCGGCCCCCCGTTTTTGAGAAACTCAAAAAAAGTTTGGATTTGATATTCTGGCAAAATCGTAGGTCGCACAGAAAATTTTATGAATAACAAAATGAGGACAATCAGATTCTCTACAATTTTTGTTACTACTGAAATAGCTCTAAAACTCACCGTAACAAAGTTAGAGGGCGCCAAAGTCGACAAATGCGATTTTTTGCAGTTTTTTGCATTTTTGAAGTAAAAATAATTTTTGTTTACGGCCACAATGTTCTATAAAGTGAAGATCATGAAAAAACCTACAACATTCATATGCAGCTTTGAGTTCTACGACGTACAGTTCGCGAGATATGACGCGAGACATGTTGCGAGGTGCTGCGAGAGCATCCGAAAACGCGCCTATTGTCGCGCTCCCTTGCTCTGGCCCGCACTCTAAGCAAACTGTTTGGTATCCAGTGGATCAGTTTATCTATTATTATCATTATTACTATTTTTTTAATACCAATTTATTCAACAAGCGCAGCCATGCTTTCTGTCGAGAATCTCGAAGCAACGACGGTGGAAAACTTGCCATCGAACTGAAAACGAATCGCATTGAGGAGCCACCAATGAAAAAAATCAAAAAGAAAGTCCGGCAACAGAAGTAATAAATTGTATTTCAATGAAATTTTTTCCTACGTTCTCCTGTCATTCCTTTTTAATAATAATCAATCAATTAGTAATTAATTAAATTGATTAATAATTTTGACAATGAATAATTTTAATTATTTCATTTTTAATTTTATTTAATTTTTATAATCCTGAAAACAAACGTACATTACTTTTTCAACGCTCAAAATAAATGTTCACGAAAAAAAGAAAAGTATGGATTCCTACGCATGTTCAAGCCAGACTTCAATGCAGGTAGGTATTTATTTACATTATTGTGAAAGAATTTCCTCAGTTACACGCACTAAGCAGCTGGTTTTTTATTGGTAAACAATTTTCCGTTTCATGTTTCTTACATCTTCTGACTCGGACAAAATCTTTGCCCTCATAATATCACACAAAATCATTTTACTTAAAAGTTTTTTGAATTTTCACGTATCAATGAGACGTTTTAGCAATTCTGAAAGGTTACGGATAGCAAACTATCGTCGGTTATCGATGTCATGCAACTTACATATGCACATTTTGAAATTGAATGCTATATATCTCGCGAACTGTGCGTCGTAGAAAAAAAAATCGCAAATGAATTTTGTAGGGTTTTTCATGATCTTCACTTTGAAAAACAATGCGACCGTGAAAAAATATTATTTGACCCTCAAAAAATGCAAAAAAATCGCATTTGTCGACTTAGGCGCCCTCTAACCTTGTCACGGTTAGTTTTAGAGCTATTTTAGTAGAGACAAAAATTGTTGAGAACTTGATTGTCTTCATTTTTTACTCAATAAAATTTTCTGTGCGACCTACGATTTCGCTAGAAAATCAAATCCAAATTTTTTTGAGTTTCTCAAAAACGAGGGGGTGGGGGATACAACTTTTTGAATTTAAGCTTTTCTAATGGATCAATAACAACTGACAAAAAATCAGAGCGGGGGTCATTTGATGGGACTCAAAGTGCCAGATTTACTGTACTAATGTGGTTCTGAATGTAAAATTTTGAAAATTGACATAGGTGGCATTGAAGACTGCGTTATCATGGTGGTTATGACAGTTTTTCAATTTTTCTTATGAAAAAAAATTATTTGATTCTAGATTTTTTTTCGTTTTTTTAATTTTTATTTTTTTCTAGAAAAATCCACATCATCCGTGATGGAATCATTATTTTCATCGCGATTTTCTTCTTTCTTGATTTCATTATACCTTCGTTTGCTCGTAAATAGTGTCCGTTTCTTTCTGTTCATCGCTATCTTATAAGGAAGTTTGCGAGTAACCACTAAAATACGTACATATCAAGGAGACCTTTATCATAGCTGTTCTACACCCAAAGTCTTTGTGACATCTCTCTTTGCAAAAAAATAAGTTTTCCAGGATTTCCAGGAAAACAAAAGAAATGATAAATGCATTGAAGTTGATGGTGGTTTGGTAGAAGTTACAAATTTTTAGTTTTATGTCATTTTTATTTGTTTTGATAGAATGAAAGATTGTTAAAGTGCGAATTTTAAATTTTTTTCAACTTGATATTTTCGGTTGAAAATTTGTATAGACCCGTTTTAAAGGATGCTGAATCCAGTGACGCCCACAGATTTTTTCGAAAAAAATCGCTAATATGGTTTCCTGAAATTTTGCTCTTAAAAACTAACATAGTAGGCCTTGAAGTCAAAATGGCGAAGGTCACTTTTTGCCAAGAATATACAATTTTTCGAGCTCTACAATCCAAAAAAAAAACCAACCAAATCGGTTAAGAAATAAACTTTTTATCAGGGTGTTCCCAAAACAAATGGGTCACACTGTATGAAAAAAAAATCTTATTTTCTAATGTAGAATCACACCTTGAATTATTCGAACGTTATTTCCGTACACCCCGTATAGGTACCATCATTCAAAATCGCGGCGCGGGTTGCAAATACACGAGGGAGCAATGTTGAAATTTGGAAAGTACAGGGTGTTTCCGTATATTTCGTCTGCAGACTAACTCGCTTATCGTGTAAGATAGATGGGGACTTCAAATACAAAGTTGGTAGGTATTAACATGAACCGCCAGAAAAAATAATTTTTTATATACCGGGTGAACGAGAAAAGTGTGACAGACACAACTTGCATTTTTTTAAATGGAACACCCTATATATTATTTTATAAGCAAATAGACATTATTTTTCTGATCTTAAAAATATATAACATGTAGGCATTCCTTCCAGCCGTTTTCAAAATATTTGAGTTTTAAAGTTGGGTTTTTGGTATTGCCAAATTTAGTATCTATGACTACAATAATTGTTTGAACATTATTTATTAATTTTTATCCTTCCAATAATCTGAAACAACGGATATAACAAGTGAATACATTATATTATTAATAAACTGATATCATAAAATGCAATTATTGAATATGCCCGCCATTATTCACAACACATTTTCTTAAATTCATTTTATGATATCAATTTATTTATAATACAATGTATTCACTTGTTATATTCGTTGTTTCAGATTATTGGAAGGATACAAATTGATAAATAATGTTCAAACAATTATTGTAGTCATAGATAGGTACTACAATTTGGCAATACCAAAAAGCCAACTTTAAAACTCAAATATTTTGAAAACGGCTGGAAAAAATACCTACATGTTGTATATTTTTTAAAACAGAAAAATAATGTCTATTTGATTATGTAATAATATATAGGGTGTTTCATTTAAGAAAATGGTTGTGTCTGCCACACTTACCTCGTGCACTCGGTATACAAAAAATATTTTTCTCTGGCGGTTCATGTTAATACCCACTAACTTTGTATTTGAAGTCCCTAAAGTCCGTTTTTTATTTAAAATCCCTGACATGTGCTAAAATTGGAGGTTAAAGGTTGGCAATGTCATATAGACTACTTGCAATTCGAAATGGAAAAGGAAGACTAGGTAATAATTAACCGAAGTTCACTTTGATTATATGTCAAATAATAAAACAAAGAATAAATAATAAAAGTTCATCGCTAAAATTGTTGGAAATCGCTGAATAAAATTGTTGTTTATAAACTTTTAATATCGTTGCAGATTATTTCATTTTTCTAATACGTTATCAGTATCAGTAGTGCCAATACTTCAACACCAAAATTGCCAAATGTCAGGGATTTTATAAAAAAAAACGGACTGTATCTATCTTGCATAATAAGCGAGTTAGTCTGCAGACGAAATATACGGAAACACCCTGTACACATCAAAGCCTCTAAAAATACCTATTTTCAAAACTCGCGGAAAACTTTCCAGGTAATCTTCTGTTTGCGTACCAAATGACCGTACCACAGAACACATATACAAAGTTTAGAAGACAAACTGACGTATAAAATTGTACGGAACAATGCGCCACGTAATGCAGTGGATGCAAATCGAACTATCATACCTGGATAATGTATTGTTACAGATTTCTGCAATATATTAAGGGCTTCCCAGGAACGGTCTTTGGCGCACCCGGAACGACTCAAACTTGATTTTGATCGTTCTTGTCATCGGGGCGTGATACACCAATCTTACCTTCCCTTTTCCCCTGGAGCAACCCCATATTGATAGTGGATAAATGCCAAATTTGACAAGTTTCGAAATATCTATTTGATTTGACGGTTTTTTTCAAGTTTATGATAGGGCGTGTTTTTTTTTCACCAGGTGAAAACTTGATGCCACCAAAGCGTTTTTTTATTCGTGGTGGAAGTGTGATCATGCTGGAAGAAGGTGAGGGGGCAGCCTTCTGTCCCCCCCTTCTTTGAAGAAGAGAGGGGACAGCCTCCCCCTGCACCTCTACCTCTGAAGAAGGAGGAGGAGCGCAATCTCAGCCTTCAGCCCAGTAATCACCCTCTGCACCGCCACCTTTGAAGAAGGAGGCGGAGCAGAGGTAGCCTTTTCCTGTAGCTGGATTCTGAGAGGCGCAATCTCATTTCGCAGCCCGTCGGTCGTGGAACTATAGCCTTTGAGCATGCTTTCTTTGCTTTGGCGTTCCTCTTGGTACTCATCGCGTCTTTGTACGAAGAGGGCTTCTAACTTCTCATAGCTCTGACGGAGCTGTTCATGAGATTTTGAGAGTTTTTTCAACTCTTTCGTTAGAGTTTTTGCATCCATTGTCTTAAGGACTAGTGCCTTGAAGAGGCCGGATGAATGTGCGTGTCGCGCTTTTTAAGGGACAGCTATAGTGCAATAGGGTTTCACCAGCTCTGAAATAAACCTGAAACGTTATCAAAAGGGGGAGAACGAATTTTCTCTTCTTCGTGAAAACGAAGGATTCAGGGTACGGGTGGTTAGATCAAAGTCTAACTCATCTACTCTAAATATTCACCTTTGGGTCTTCTCAGGTAGTTCTTGTCGCTCCCGGGTCAGGACTTCTCTTGACCGCTGTATGGACGGAACTGTGGTGAATGGGAATGTGTGATGATATGCATTATTCAGCCACGAAACACGTTACAAACATTGTTATTCTGACCGAATGAAGCGGGTAAGACGGCCGGTTAATAAAAGATTTTACCCAAAGTACGTTACCACAACAATTAAGCACGAAAAAGGCAGTGTATTTTTATGGGCTTGTTTTTTGTGAAGTAAAGTAGGTCCATTATACTCCTTAGAGGAAATTATGGATCGCTTGGTGTACAGCGATATAGTCGAAAACGTTATGTTGCCCTTTGCTGAATGGGGAATGCCTTTGCGATTTGTGTTTCAACATGACAACGATCCAAAGCATTCATCGCGCCTGGTTGTAGAATGGTTTCAGGAAAATAATTTTCGGGTTCTCCAGCCTGCTCAATACCAGGACCTTAACCCTATTTAGAACTTATGGAAAAAACAGTCATTGATTGATAAAATTAACGAAGTGTGGACAAATATGCCGAACACTACTATTCAAAAGTTGATTGCATCTATGCCGCGTCGGCGTCGTTGAAATAAAGCTATAAGTAACAATGATATGGTTATCCCATTAATTATTAAAAGACATTATTTTTATGTTGTTATGACCTATTAGCCCCATTTCTTTTGAAAAAGTTGATTACAAATTAGTTCTTTGAAAAGTTGCTTTACTTTTGTCGTTGCGAAAACGTGTATTCTTGAAATTTATCATCACCTACTGAAAAAATTGACAACTAGAAACAAATTTATTTTGCTTATAAGGGCATCTTACTGTGGGGCTTCAAAATAGATGGTTAATGATTTCCGGATTTACTTATTTTATTTTCAATATTCAAATATTTGATTTTATTATAAGAGTTGCTTTACTTTTGTCCGATAGTGTACGTGCTCTGTGGACTGTACTAAAATACCTAGGATTCATAATTAATCGACCAGACGAGTTACCTCAGCATTCATTGTCCGCTTTTTGTCATACCCCAATGGTGAACTTGTGTCCAGTTTTTTCGAATTCGAAAGTTGATTCCAGCTGTTGAATGAAGTCTAGGCATAGAGTATTCATATATGGATACTCTTTGGTCCGGATTCAGGCGTCTATAGGAAGACAAGGGTGTCAGCACGGCTACCTCTACATTGTGCCCCTCCCCCTAAAGACTTTAAGGACCTAAACGCTTTCATGTCGATATCTGCAGAATTTTTCAACCGCTAATTCCTTCAGTTCATCAATAGTACATTTTGTATCAAGGGCGGAAAGTAGAATTATTCAAATGATTACAAACTGGTTGTACAAAAAGCACTGTTTGCATCACGGACGAAAGATGATTTTGACTCGGCTAATATCTGCCCTCGCTTCGCTCGTGCTGCTACTTATACCCTCGTCAAAATCATCTTTCGTCCGTGATGCAAACAGTGCTTTTTGTACAACCAGTTTGTAATCATTTGAATAATTATGAAAATCAAAAATAAATAGTCGATCCGATACACTGCACTACACTGCTGACAAGTCAGACAACTGACGAGTGACAACTGTCAATCATGGTATTCATGGTTACAATAGGTGTGTTCCTGTATTCTTTTGTGCTGCGCATTCATTGTCACCGAGATTGTCACGTGATAAGTTCCTTTTAGTATGCTAGACTGTCACGTGGTTATAAGATTCAGAGGCGTTGGGTTCCAAGGAACCGTTGCTAAGCGACCTACTTTTGCACCCGCGGGCGCGAAAGTACTTTTAGGCCCGGCTGCCAAAATTCGCTACTTTCCGCCTGCTTTGCATGCATTGAAAAGTGGGCTTTACGTGTAGGTTGTACAAAAAAATCTTTCTGAAGGCATTATGAGAGAGTGAAATCGGGTGGATGTTTTTTAATTAAGTATTGTTTCTCATCCACTACGCCGTAGCAGTCCAATTATTAATTTTGGGGTAGCTTCTTGATTCGCTGGATGATTTCAGTTATATTTTCCAAAATATCATATCATTCATCTTCTCAGCAGCTTTATGACACAGGCCACCAACTAATTATTACTTTACTGTGCTTTATGGTCTTGGGAATAGAATACGTCGATACTGAGGGTTTTATAGCCATGGGTTATCCGAAACCCTTATTTAGCCGAATCCCAAATCGCAAAACATGTGCAACTTTCAACCCAATACCTACTACCTGGAACCGATCAGATATCGCATAAGAAATATGAAATCTGCACCAAACTGCCACAGACTTCTTCAGCCAGATGTTGATTGATGATTGCGTTGTTCCGTTCAAGCACCGGATTACTGTGATGCACTGATACTTATTAGTCTAGGCAACGAAGGTGGTGTAGAGTGCATGAAGGGGGGAAAAATTTTTGCTTCAGGAATGTGTTGGGGGTAGTTAGGACGTAAACATACTAAAAGTCCCCACACCTAGCCCTTCCGCTTTAGCGGGGAAAGGGAGGTAGAAATGTCCATTTTCTGGTTTTTTGATTATGACTCAAAAATGGTGCGACGTAGCGAAAAATTCTTCAAATAAAAATTAAAGCACATGAACTTTTCTACAAGATTAATGAAATACATTTTTTCGCTGCAACGTACCGTTTTCGAGATATCTGCTCTACAAAGTTGGTATTTTTATAAAAAATAATTTTGGTCACGATTTTTGTCGTAACTCTCCTGATAACTCCACGGCCGTTTGTTTTCCGCAAAAGTTCGATCAGAGCGTTATGTTTTTTTCAATAATATAATCATATACAAAATTTTCTCCAAAGAGTCAGGACTTACATCAATTAGATTTTTTTATTTTACGAAAACGAACATGAATCGAGAAATGTGAAACATTTATCTACAAGAAATGTACGAACAAATGAAAGATCTTAGTAGGTACGTGAATAATTCTTTTGAACACACAAATGAATTTTTCTCTTGGGCCGGGACGATCCGCCTTCAGGCTCTACCATACACATGATCGCAGCACGAACTGCAAATCACCTTCGGCTTCATCTTCATTTTTTTTTGAATTTTGGATGAAGTGTCCGCAGGGGATGTGGGAAGGGGCTGCAAATCATCTTCGTCTTCCTTGGTCAAAATGGGCACGACGATTGAACAGTGCCCCTGGCAGTTTTGACACAGTCTAGAGCAACTCAACGCTGCCTTTTTGCAACTGCACCTTCCACGGCTGCAGTATTTCGTGCATTCGCAAAAGATGAGATTCAAAATTTCTCTGGGCGCTGCTTAGTATCTCGTCAACACAGGAGCGAGAATGTTGCCTTTTCGGTACTAACCCCACCTGAAGGTGATGAGAGAGTTCATCTTTGCAGGGGCGCCGTAGGAGGGGTTGTGGAATACTTCGGCTGCTCGTAGCTATTTTTGATAAATTTTTACAAAACCAAGTTCACTCTTTCGGAATGCCGCACTAGTAGAATCGCAGCCAGTAAATGCGTGTAGTGAGTCTCAACTGTTGCATTTGACGGAGGGAATAAACGTTGGTTTGCACTTTACCCCTGAACAGGATGTTGTGGTCAGGTGGCGTTTTTGCTGCAAGTAGCACAGCGAGATCAACGTCTTCCCCTATGACAGCCAAATTGGATATTTCACTTACGGACTGGTCAATGGCTGTGCTTACAATCAACACGTCAGCATCGTGTGATGCTTGATGTGTTGTGATGCCGTTTTCATGGTGTTCAGGTCTCAATAGGTTGATCAGCCTATCTTTGTTCTGGTGGTTGGAGAGAAATAATTCTTGAGTCACTGAGACCACAGTTTTCAGGTTGAAGTTGATGTCGACACATCTTTTCATCCGATAGAGCCTTTCCTGTTTGCAGACTCAGTGTTTTTGAGAGAGCTACTGCATCCATCAGAAACGATGGTACATATCCTGCCTGGGTAGTGGGTCTTGATGAATTTCACGTACGTATCACAAATTGTGGAACCTGAAGGTTCCCTTTGCCAGATGACCTCACGTCAAAACGGTACGTTGCCGCGAAAAAATGTATAAAAATAATCTTGTAGAAAATTTCATAACTTTTTAATTCCATCGACGCACCGTTTTCGAGTTATAGACGAAGAACCAAAGCAGTTAGCTTTCTACCCCCCTTCGCCCTTGCAGCGGACGGACTAGGGGCGGGGACTTTTAGTATGTTGAAGTCATCACTACCACTAACACATTCCTGAAGCAAAAACTTTTCGCCCCTTCATGCACCCTACACCCCCTTTTCGGCCATTCATTGACTAGCCTATTATGTGCACATAATTTTTCTAATACCCACTCGATATTTCGGTCCTTATCGGTTTGGCGCTATGATGGGATGCCAAAACATCATATCCAATTTTCACCATTGCTTCAGCGACAGAATTAGTCTTCTGATCATGTAGTCCACTTCTTGAATACCTACTATTAAATTACTACCATGGCGTTTTTTTTGACTCTGGACACTGAAACATCGATGGTTTGAAGGTTTTACTCGTCTTTTTCAGCAAAAATTTCGCATAATTTCTTCATATTTGCTTGAAAATGTACGCAGTAAAAACCTTCTCAATTTTCCTACAGTATTTGTGAATCCAAGGGTTATCCCATAATACCATACTGTAATTTACTCCTGGATATAACGAATTAACTGAAAAATTGAGTTTATACTTAAACTATCATTATTTGTTTAGGCGGAGATTCATACATTAGAAGGGGTCAACTGTGAGTTGAGAGAGCAACTTTTTGCAGCAAGGTGGATATCCACTGTTTTTGGCTAAAACCTTATGGTAACATTGACTTTTTTCAGGTCAGAATTAGATACACTCAAAATGACAATGCCCAGAACAATTATTTCTGTGGAAAGCAGTAATGTTACTCCTAAAGAACTGGTGGAAGAAAAAGAATCTGAAGATAAACTAAGTGATTTGTCTGAGGCCTTGAATGGTAGTACAGGCTTAGATGAGTTGAAAATGCGCTTGTTGAACATTTTCATGGTACATATTTTAGCTATTGAAACTCACTTTTCCATGTATGATCAATCGATTATTTTGCATGTCAATCTGGACGAAAAAAACGATTTTAAAGCCCGTTTGATTTATGAAACTCATTTTGTCTATGGGGATCCAAAAGACTTCGGTTGTCGACATGAAGAAAAAAATGAATTTTATATTGTCTTTATTTAGGAGGGAGGCTGTATTTATTCCTTTGATACGCAGACCAACTACACAGCACAGCAAATTTAACGCATAAGGAATATACAGGACGTCTGTTAGAGGTCAAAGTCCTACCACATATCCCTGAGGTCAAATTATAGCAAGATACAGGGTGGTTGAAAAGTTGAAAAACAAAAATCGAATTTTCCAAATTGTGTGAACAATTTAACGTATTGCTTTAAAAATTGTTACCCGGTGGTTTTTTCGGATGCAAAACCTGAATATGGACAATTTTTCATCGTGGTCATTGAAGGGCTCAGAACACTGCACTTCTGATGGTTTAAAATGGCCATAATTTTTTTACCAATGTAACTTTCGTTTTTTTTTTGTCATGGAAATTGTTCATTACGTATTTTTAGACAAAAAATGTGCTCTTATTATAACCCGCTCAAGTGAGCCGTTTCCAAGATATTTTGATATTTAGTGTTCGATGCCGCACCGGAATATTCAAATTACTTTGAATAAAAAAAATGTTACCCTCAAGGCTGACATTTGGTCAGTGGATCAGTAGTACTTGAATTTCACAGGTTGACATAGCTTTATGGGACAAACAAATCATATAAAAATTAAGATTAATATCGGTCCACGTCCACGCCCATGTATCGATATTAATCTTAATTTTGATATGGTTTTCTTGTCCCATAAAGCTATGGCAGCCTACAAAAACGAAATATCACCAATTCAGTGGTCCGATTTTATCCTAATGGTAAATAATTTGAATATTCTGGTGCGGCATCGGATACTAAAAACCAAAATATCTCGAAAACTACTTACTCTAGCGAATTATAACAAGAGTACCTTTTCTGCCTAAAAATGTCTAGGACATCATTTCCATTACAAAAACATTTGAAACGTTAACTGAGAAAAAAAGTTATGGCCGATTTAAACCATCAGAAGTGGAGTGTGCAGCGCCTTCTAGAGGCAACAATGAAAAGGTGTACATATTCAGATTTTGCATCTCAAAAAACCCCCGGGTACCACGATACACTAATAACGATATGTTCTTCGATCGTCAGGATTTCATTTTTTTAGCGCTTGACGTAGGTGAGTGAACATTGGCATGACAACACCCGAAGCACTGCTGCAAGTCGTATAAATCAGACTGTCTGTCTACCATCAAACTCGAAAGAATCATGTTAGTGTGTGTCACAAAAAGCAAGATCTGGCAACAATGACTATCACGAAGCAAAAAACCATAGTAACCTCTTGTTTATCACACAGTGACTTCTACGCTGTATGCGCAAGAACATACCGTTATGAGTGTATCGTGGCCAGATAACAATTTTCAAAGTAGATCGTTAAAAAATGTTCACACATTCCGATTTTTTTTTTTTATTGTTTCACTTAACCACCATGTATCTAAGAAACGGAGCAATTTTGGAAAAAGGTGAGTTGCTTTCAATCGGCTAATTTTGACGTCAGGAATTTTCAGACTTTGTGAATAAGACCTCTTACAGACACCCTGTATTTCTCATAAGACTCAATCCAAACATGCATTTTATATTATCTTTGAAAAACCATGTATCAAGTTGACTCGAATATTAATTTGCAGATAATAAATATAGCAACAATAGCTTATCACCAGAAAATATATATTTTAACATGCAACTCCACAGATTGATTCTTATTTCCAGGGTACCGATTCTGGGACCGATAGAACGGTCATACGAGAGAGATAAACGATCACCTCCATATAATTCTCCGTTAACTGTCTCTCTCTTTCTCTCGATATGACCGTTCTATCGGTCACAGTATAGGCACCCAGGATATTTCACTCAACAGTGAGTAAATGGAACACTTTGCGAAGAATACTGGTTAAAATAGATTTTTTCTGTTGCTAAAATATTCTACATAAGAGCATAAAAATCGGCACCCTCCCACTTTGAACTCTTGACCTCAACTATGTCTTTTTTACAATCTACAATGTGTTTCAAAAAGAATGGGACATACGGTAACCGCAGATTCCTCACACAAAAATATTGCGATCGCGCGAAAGTTGATAATGTGCCCTATAATTTAATATTCACGTTAAGTTGACGTATACAGGGTGTTTATTGATTGAATTTCGATCCTCAAGGGTGATGAACCTTGAATGATTTTAAGGCAAAAAGTTCATATGGACATAGGTCCGCAAGAGCCTAATTTTCAAGATACAGGGTGTTGAAATTTTAAAAAATAAATGATTTTTTCATGATTACTTTGATGCTATTCCAGATAATTTTATGAAATTTTATACACGTCTTCCAAGCATCAATATGCATTTCGTGATGTACAAACAATTTTATTAGTTTCACCAGTGGCGTCCGTAAGCGTTTTGAATGAAAAACTTGTACGCCACTGCTTTCTTTTAAAATAAAAATTGTTTTTGAAATCTCTATTTATTTTTGAGCCAATTAGTTCTCTTGATCTTTTTCGTCGGGCGCATGGTTTCTGTTAAAAAAAATCAAATATAATTAATTGCATTGTCACCCTGCCTTGTCTTCCAATATTTTTAAGTCAGTGGCGCACTTTCTAAGATTCCCATGCATATTGATGCATAGAAGACGTGTACCAAGGTTCAAAAAGTATCTGGAATATCAAAGTAATGAAAAAAAAAAGATTTTTTACCACATTTCAACACCCTGTATCTTTAAATCTAGCCTCTTGCGGACCTATGTCCATATGAAGTTTTTGTCTTAAAATTATCCAAGCAGGATTATCACCCTTGAGTATCGGCATTCGATTAATAAACACCCTGTATGTTGAGATTGTTTACTAATGCGAATGTTCCATGGTGAAATGAGCACGTTAAGTTAACGTTATGGAGGACAATAACTGCTAGGAGACGAATCGAATGTATAAAAAGTGGGCAAGAATTCAAATATTAATTCAGTGTTCAATTGTTACCTCCAGATGGCGAAGAGTCGTTGGCGCTTTCATGTCAAACAAACATGATAACCTAGGTAACATATAATGAAAATATGTAATGGATGCTCAATGAAAATGCAACCATTTTTATTAGCTAGGTTGCATCAAAACTCCCATTATTTGATGAATATACACTCCCCGACAATAAATTCCGGACAAGAATAATTTGAGTTATCAATTTGACTCAGATTATTCTCTATAACTTTTTTTTTTGTCCGATCCAAGTGAAATTTGTACCAAAGTGTAGCCCTATGTCTTGAGATATCACCCTTGATTTTGGTTTTGGGAAAATACCGATGACTTCAACACCCTGTGGAAAAATTGGGCGGTAAAATTTAGCTCCATTAAAATCTGTTGTGAAGTGCGATGTTTTCTCAACAAAATGCTTTTTTGGTCATGTCAAAATCTGCTTTTTCAGAGAAGATACAGATGTTTAAAGAAAATGCTGCAGTTTTTCGATATTTTATAAACAATGAATGGAAACATTTTCATAGACTTGCATGAACAAAATGTTTCTAAATTAAAAGCGCGTGTTGTTACATCGTATCCCTATGACTTCTGCCATGCGAATGGCATACTTTGGGTGCATCTTGAAAATTATTTGTTATTTTTAAAGAAGTGCTTCTCGCAAAGCAGGCAAGGTTTGAAGATGTCTATTGCGAACATATCTACCCAGCATACCTATCCCATGTGTTTGATTTCCCAGTTTCGATTTAAACAAGATCTGTACGGCCATGTAGTGATACCCCAGTCCACACCATGATACTACCGCCTCCAAAGTGTGATCGAGATGAACAATTTGCCCAATATGGGTAGATTGGGACAATATGGAATTTTAGAACATTTGTTCATGCAACTCTAGAAGAATGTTGTCATTCATTGTTGATAAAATATCAAAAAACTGCAGCATTTTCTTCTAAAGAAGCAGATATTGACATGACTAAAAAATCATTTTGTTGAGAAAAGATCGCACTTCACGACACAATATCATGGAGCTTAGTTTTGTCGCTCAATTTTTCCACAGGGTGTTGAAAACTTGAGGGTAAAAAAGTAGCTTCTGTTCCTCCCTGTATAACGACCAAGTCATCGGTATTTTTCGAAAACCAAAATCAAGGATAATATCTTAAGACATAGGGCTAAACTTCATGCAAGTCTATAAGAATCTTTTTATTCATTGTTGATAAAATATCGAAAAACTGCAGCACTTTATTTAAACATTAAAGATGAATTTTGCCGCTCAATTTTTCAACAGGATGTTAAAAACTCGAGGGTACAAAAGTAGCTTCTGTTCCTCCCTGTATAATGACCAAGCCATCAGTATTTTTCCTAAACCAAAATGAAGGGTGATATCTCGAAACATAGGGCTACACTTTGGTAAAAATTTTGCCAAAATCGGACACAAATTAAAAAACTTACAGGGATATCAAATTGACTCAAATTATTCTTTTCCGGAATTTATTGTCGGGGAGTGTATTTTTTGATGTACATTATTCTGAAATTGAACCTTTCCGATTATTCACGATTTTTCTGTTTAATTTCATTGATTTGAAGACAGAGCGTCATCATTAGACAAACCAACAAGATGATGCGACGATTCAACCTAATTTTTCTACCTTTAGAAAATGAATTGCATGTGGAATGTGGAGTGGAAATTTGAAAAAAAAAATAGAAAAACGGAGTTGAAAGTCTCTTGGTAATAAGCAATAAATGTTATCATGGCAACGCCTAAATAAAAGCGCTACTAACAACAGCGCCTCCAAATGAACTAACAAAAAAAAAGGACAGATTTTCAAGGATTTGCGTATTAGTTCAGTCATTTGGTACGTTTACCTGGAAAGTTTTCCGGGAGTTTTGAAATTGGTGATTTTATAGATTTCGATGTGCTCTTTCCGAATTTCATCTTTACACCCTTGTATCTTTGCCGCTCGCGTCACGATATTCGAATAATGGTACCTAGAAGCAGTTTTTTGACAATGGGTCCTATGATTGAACGTGTACGTTAACTTAACATGTCTATTTTACCATGGTAACGCTGTTAGCAAATGGAAGATTTGCATTAGTAAACAATCCTAACAGACACGTTAAGTTAACGTAAACGTTCAATCATAGGACCCAATATCTATTTTTCCGATTCATTTCACGATTAAAACATGTGAATACAAAATGAAACTATAGAAAATATTCTACAATTTATGTAATAATTTTTTTTTCTTATAATGAATAGTTTGACGTACGAGCTCCGCAAAGTCTAGTTCAACATGCGTTTTGGCCAAAAAACATATTTCCACACCACCTTGAAAAAGGGTGAGCGAAATTTTTTCTAAATCGTGATATCCCCAGTCGTCCTCACAATTCCAAAATGTATGGTATTCTCCTGCGTTTCGCTGTTCTCAATTGTCCAAGTGTGAAGAGTTTATTGTCATTAGTAAGTACCGATGGAAACTTCACAGACCGAAATATTTTTCACATAAACCACAATGGGATTATAAGATTCATCGCAATCCTCTTCATTTTTGATTTCATCATACGTTTGCTCGAAAATAGTCTCCCATTCTTCTTTTTCATCGCTATCTTGCAATGGAAAAGAAAGAAATGAAGACTATTTTCGAGGAAACGTATGATGGAATCAAAAACGAAGAGGATTGCGATGAAACTCATAGTACCATAGCGGATGATGTGGAAAATATTTCTGTGAAGTTTCGATGGTACTAAACACAACGATCTCGTAACACTTGATCAACGAAGAACAGCGAAACGAAGGAGAATACGATACGTTTTGCAATTGTGAGGTCGACTGAGTATAATATCCAATCTAAAAAAAACGTCGCCGTCGCTCACTCTTTTTTATAGTGGTGTGGAAATTTGTTTTTTGGCCAAAACGCATGTTGAACTAAACTTTGCGGCACTCGTACGTCAAAACTATTCAATCTTCGAAAAAACGTTGAATTGAATTGAGTGGAATTTTTTCTAGTTTCACGTTGTATATACATGTTTTCATCGAAAAATGGGCCGGAAAAAAGATATTGTCGAAAAACTGCTTCTAGATGCCATTTTTCGAATATCGTGGCGCGAGTAGCAAAGATACGAGGAAGATTCGGAAAAAGCACATCGAAATCTATGAAATCACCAATTTTCAAAACTCCCGGAAAACCTCCCAGGTGACCCCTTGTTTTCGCATCAAATGACTGTATGTCGATTCGTCTCCTTGTTTCAGTCCTCCATAGTTAACGTAAACGTTCAATCATAGCACCCATCAACCAACTGAGGTACAGGGTGTCAAAGTTGAATTTTAATGTTTGTGAATTACTTCAGAAATAATAAAGTTATATTGGTGAAACTTGGTATATGGGGATTGTTTGACATGCTGGATTCAAATCTGAGTACGGAATTGCTCTCACTTGTAGGAGGCGCCACTCACACCTTTCCTCCTTAGAACATAGAACCCACTAGAACTAGCGAACACCCTAGATTCCGGGCAAATTGTTTGTCACTATAATAAACCTGTTATTATTTACATCTCGTCCGTTGAATTCCTTCAACGTTCGTTCAACGTTGCCTTGTTGCAAATAAAAAGCACTTAGAACCGCACTTTTTCCGCACCAATGCGGAAAAGTAACTTTTCAGCACTAGTGCGAAAAGTTACTTTTCCGCACGATTTTTGTATGGACGGAAAAATAATCAAAAAAAATAATGAAAATTTGATAAAATTTGAATTCTTGGATCCTGCATCAGTTATCAAAGAAGCACGTAATTTTAAAACTCCGATCCATTTCTCAGTTTACCTGTTCTGGCGATTATTTCTAAAAAATTGTTAAGTATGCTTTTTTTCACATTCGAGTGTTTTTGTCCATCTTATTTGAAGTAACAAAAATCATTTAATTAGTCATAAATATCTTCATTTTTAAAAATACAAAAATCGTGCGGAAAATTTACTTTTCAGCACTAGTGCGGAAAAGTAACTTTACCGCACTAGTGCGGAAAAGTACAACTTTCCAAACGAAAAATCGTGCGGAAAAGTAACTTTTCCGCACGCTCGTAGGAAAAAAATTATATTTGAAATTATGGTATTCCTTGTAAATCGTTTTTTGTTAATATGTCGACAACTACTTATCCAAAGCATAAAGTATAATATCATTGAAATCAGAATAAAATAGGCTATCTAACGCTGTATATCAATATACATGGTGTACTATTTGAAAAAACCGAACTCGTGTTGATATTGGGTAATTGAACAAAGGTATTTGTGAATTGGGGTTTGTTTGGGTTAGCTTGGGTTAGTTTGTGTTGGTAAAAAAATGGATGTCGCTATTGTGAAGGATCATAGCAAAAAGAATGCATAACATACCCGTCCGCACGTCATTGTTGTCATTCCGGACACGGTCACCAGCTTCAAGTCAAAACACTTGGTGAGGTCTTTCCATCTTTCAAAATAAAAAAGTTACATCCAATTAAAATGTTATCAAGATAAAATGACCACACTGTACAGGGTGTTCACAGATAAATGGACCCCCCCATCAACTTTCTCATTTCATGTTTGGGAAAAAAATGTTTTAAATGAAAATTTAATGGTTCAAAATGAATTTTGTAAAAACAAGGTTTTCACATATACAGGGCGTTTCAGAACTTCTGGGTGTAGTCCAACTTTCTTATTTCAAATCGCAACCCCATTTTTTTATTTGATTTTTGCATTCTCTGGAAAATTCTAAACATTTTTCATATAGCATACCCTATACCCAAACTCAACCCATAAGAAGATATTAACATCAGAAATTTGCTATTTTTTCGAGCATGTTTTGAAATATATGGTATTTTTTGGAAACGTTGGGAACGAGGTAATTGTTAATAGATGTCAACCTCTCAAAAAAGATTTGATCAACTTACAGGGTGACCCAATTTTATCCGACAATATTTTAAATTTAGATTCTACTAATTAAAATGAACAATCTTCATTCTATGGACATTTATTCTGAAAGACGACGAAATAGCCCCTCGAACCATGACAAAATACACTCCAACAATAGGGGTTAAAATCATTTTCAAAAAAGCTTCTAAAAACAAACTAAATATTTCATTCATAGAATAAAAATTGTTCATTTAAATTACTTAGTAGAATCCGAGGTAGAATCTTAATTTGAAATATTGTAGGATAAAACTGGCTCACCCTGTATGTATAAAGAGAATATTTCAACTTTTTCCTCTTCGCAATATAGCATATTCTAAATTTTTTTGACAAGTTGACATCTATTAACAACTATTTCGTTTCCAAGGTTTCGAAATAATATCATACATTTTAAAACATGCTCGAAAAAATAGCAAATTTCTGACGTTAATATCTTCTTATTGGTTGCATTTGGGTATGGGGTATGCTTTATGAAAAATGTTTAGAATTTTCCGGAGAATGCAAAAATCAAACAAAACAATAGGATTGTAATTTGAAATAAGAAAGTTGGACCACGCCCAGGAGTTCTGAAACACCCTGTATATGTGAAAACCTTGTTTTCACAAAATTCATTCTGAACCATTAAACTTTCATTTGAAATTTTTTTTTCCAAACATCAAATTAAAAAGTTAATGTGGGAGTCCATTTATCTGTCAGCACCCTGTACATAGAAAACTAGACAAAATTGGCCACCCTGTATATGGAAAATCAGACAAAATCAGGACAAGTGGCTAAGTGACATAAACTCCTCAAAAACAGGGTTTAATAAATAAAACTAAATTTCAAGGACAAATCTCTAAAATTGTGGAAGCTATGCATTTTGTTGAAATCAATCCATAAATTAAAATGTTATGAGAATGGCTCGCTTTCGAATGGTTCACTCTGTATAATCTAGTTTGTAAAATAAAATCAAATCTGAAACGGGCCCCTTTTTGCTTGGACACTGCATACTGCAAGAAGAAATCTTTCAATTTCTAAGCTGCCAATCAATTCGAAAACAAATTGAATGTAATTAAGGACTTGGACCCGTCTAATATTTGACAAATTTGAAAGATAAATAGGAAATGTTTGTTGAAGAAAATTTGATGTTTGTGTAAAAACGAAGTTTTCATAGATTGGGATAATATTTTTGAATTCAATAAAACAAAAATTGATAATTTCACTTTTGATTTTTTTGACTTCTGAGGCAAATTATTGTTCCATACTTCTACTGCCGCATTAATGCGTCGCGGCGCGGCCGTGAACTGCTCTGAAAATACAATTCCACATGTTTTCTTTAGAATTTTGAACTGGCAAGTTCGCTGGCCAAGGCAGTCTGGCAATGTGTGAGGCGGTCTTTCAACCATTTTTGCGCGAAAGACTCCAAAGAAAATAGTACCGTTCCGTTTAACTTTTTTCGAAAAATCGCAAAAATGTATGATCGCTGCAAATAACGACCTCTAGTGTATTTGTTTTGAACTAAAAGGTTTGATGATTTTTTTCAAAATTGCCTCTATACCAGTTCACTGCCGCATTAATGCATCTCAAAATGCGTATGAATCGATAGTAGCGGCAGTAGAAGAATGAAACAATAATTTTTCTCTGGAGACAATTGATAACAGGAGGGTCCAAGACTGTGGAGTTGTGTGTATTCTATGAAACATTGATTGATTATTCAGACCACGAATGTGTAGTAGTAAAACATACCTATTTAACGTTTTATCCCAACAACCTCATATTTCAGCAACTGGCAAATGACGGTAATGATGTACAATCAAAAATTGAGCGTGAGTTTGAATGGTTGAATCAAAATATCGAGAAATTACATGCAAATTGCCACTGCGAAAGGCAAACACTTCTCGACAAACTAAAGGAATCTGAGAATATAATACAGAATACTGAATCTTCAGTGATTCAAGCAGATGAGTCTTTTGAAGATCTTGTTAAAATTATTGAGGAAGAACGTCGAAAAGCCAAGTACTGTTTCCAAAAAATGACTCAGCTGGAAACTCACATAGAAGAAATGAAGGCTGATAAAAAAAGTTTACTGACAAAATATTATTCAGATATAGATATGCTCTTAAGAAAAAATGCAAACCTACGGTCAAAAATCACTGGCAAAGAAAAAGAAATCACGAGTTTGATAAGCCATAAAGCTCACAAGGAACTCCAGAACGCCTTCAACACTTGTTTGAAGGAGTACAGGGCGTTGCTGACTGAAGTTGAAGAGCAGAAGGGGAATCGAGATATGAAAGTCTTGACACTCACTCAGAGAGAAAGCGATTTGATGAAAGAAAACAACGTGTTGAAAGGTACATATTTGTGAGTTGAGTCCATAGAAAACATAATGAAAATAGTCATTTATCTAACGCATGATAGTTAAAGGTTTCATTATTGATGTCATTTTGGAGAAATAAAGTGTCCGATAACACACTAGTGTGTTATAATCCATAACTCACTAGTCTCTAGTGAGTGACGGATTAGTCATTCTGACATTGAAACTTATATTTAAAAATTATCTCATAAAAAAACGATTTCCTCCATTTGTTGGATAAAATATTGTATGTCACTCGTGCGTTATGTTCCACAAGTCACTTGAGAATGTATACAAATCTTTCGCGCGTGACTTATCTTCAACACAACGTAACGCACTAGTTTCATGAATAACTATTATTAGAAGATCCTTGTTCTGGACGATGAATTAGAATGTTTGATAGTGAAAACTCTCGTCAGGTATGACCGATTTTTTTTGTGAAAAGTATTATTTTCAGATCTACCGTTCACGTGAGTCACTGATTTCTTTTTACAGAACAATTGAAAGTTGCTGTTGATAGGAAAAATCAAGAGCGACACAGAAGCGAACCCAATTTTTTATCACTCTCTGAAAAACTAGCCAGTGCCGAGGTGGGTAACATGATAAAACTATAATATGTTATGAATAATCTCATACTTGAAGGTTCAAGCACTATCAGAAAAACATCGCGCAGATCATACTAATAATCTTTACGAACTGGTTAAAGAACAATTGAAAAAATCTGAGGAAAAATTTGTAGATTTCTCAAAATACGGGGATGGTCTTTTGCAAAAGAATCTGGTGTTGCAAGAAAGAATTGCTGATCTCGAAGATAAACTCACCACTTTCATCCATCCAGAGCACCATGAGGTGAGTGAAAAAAGAATAAAAATGTGCACCTTTTGTTTTTCTGATCATGTGTGAACCACCATTTTGTTCCAGTATGCATACCTACACCTACGCATTAGTATTGCATATAATTATTATCTATTATATTTTTCATGAATCTAGCCTTCTTGGCCTGAGACGGCAGAACCGTTTGTTTTACGTCTTGATTCGCTTTATTCGCGCTTTGATATGGATGATTATTCATGGAAAAATAATTTTACATCACCTTGATTA
The DNA here is from genome assembly GCA_958502075.1 of Orchestes rusci. Taxonomy (NCBI): domain Eukaryota; kingdom Metazoa; phylum Arthropoda; class Insecta; order Coleoptera; family Curculionidae; genus Orchestes; species Orchestes rusci. Next base: position 16,601,337 of record OY293312.1, on the reverse strand, counting down.
CTCTCTCTCTCTCTCGAATACTCTCACGATTATCATCACTATAACGATTGGATGGTTTATAAAAAACATGTATCAATACCACGTTTACGTATGAAATATTCTTAATTATTCTTTCCTTACCTCATACTAGGACCGTTAGTCTCATCAAAATTGTTTATAGTTTCCAAAAGGTGTGTTCTATGAAAAAAAAAACTTCAACTTTGGTAAATTCAGCATTGTCTTTTATATTCAATCATATTATTATTACAGGAGCTGTTCAACAAATATAATGCTCTTATCCAAGAAAAAGATGGACTGGTAGATGAAAACAACGATTTACGGAAGAAAATTGAAAACATACAAGAAGAGGCAATTCAAGCATCTTCATGGAATTTAGAAAAGGAACAAGCACTATTGGGTATTTTTAATTGGTCATCATGTAACAGAACTTCAAAATTTGATTTTTGCAAAATTCACTTGTAGTTCAAGATTCAAAGCTGTCGATAGTCTGGCAGGTAATAATAGTCCAGGAGGAAGTGAAATTATGTTTGACTCTTTTCCCAGTCGCTGTATTTGAATGAATCTGTTTTTTTATTTACAAATAACAAAAATTTTAGAGTCTGGCTAAAATTTCTGGATGGATTCAAAAAATGAAAAACTATGCAAGTCCACCTATTTTCCCAGTCATAGGTATTTAACATTTACTAGAGAAGAACATAAAGTTTATGAAAAGAGCAGTCTGGCTTATTGCAGATGGTGGAATGTGGGTATGAATTTGTGGATTCAACAATTTTCATTTGCCAGACATTTATCAATACTCACAGATTCGCCAGACTATTTTTTCTACTTAGCTTCAGATTAACTCTTACTACGAGAACTATTTTTATTACTAAAGAAAAAGGAGAAAATACTTTAGAACATACAATAAGGGCCGATATTTCAATGTCCATTAAAGATTAAGGTAAACTTAAAGGTTATTTTGAATCTTGAATTTGTCTCTCGTGAGTGCCGTGTTTCAATTGCGACACTCACATTAGATCCTTAGCTAAATGAATGGCGTGGAGCAATTGGAAAACGGCACTTTCGGTGGCCAATTTTAAAATTCACATCAACTTTAAGTATACCTCTGCTAAAATGTCACTTAAGATGACATTGTAGGATATCGGCCCTGAGTGTTCTGATGCATTTTCCACCGCAACCCATCGGAAACCACCCCTAAATACTAATAAATTTTGCTTAGAATTATGTACTAACAGAATATTTTTATCCATGATCGCTGACTGGGAAATAAACAGGAGACCATCAAGACATGAGAAACAGTTCTGCAGTGTTTCACAATATAAAGGGACAGGGTATCTCCACAAGATTTGAAATTCAGCTACTCAATTCTCACTCACTTCAAATGCTCAGATTGATTCGAAACTTTGCACACTTGTCAAGAACCGATGACAGTATGTTAGGATAGCCGTCCAATTTATCAATTCCTCTATTTCACACTTCTATTTTATCACACAAGTCTATACTTTGTTCATGGCTTTCCTGCGGTTACGTCATACATTTCCGTCTCTCTCTTACACATTGAAAAAAAAATCACGTACGTCTGGACGAGGGTCTTTCGGATCAATTTGACAAATGTCACATGTGGAGCGACCAATCTACGACATACTGCCAAACGTCAAATACTATGACGTGACCGCAGGAAAGCCATGAACAGACTGTATCTATTTTAGTTTTTTCAACCACCCTTAGCAACCTGGGTTGATGATAACTCCCGTTACCAGTGTTACCACCATCTGTCAATCTCATATTCTGTCATGTCCTCTGTCACTCTGGATTAGATATCATGCTATCTTATGAACGGCCAGTTTCAGTCTTTAGTCCTTGTGGCTAGACGTTGCCAAGCTTACAATCGTAACAAATACAATAATTTCAATTGAAAAAGAGCTTAAAAGTAATCAATACTTTTTGATTGAACAAAATCGTGCCTTGATTTATCTGAGTTTTGGCTTATCAAATGGGTGGTGAATGAAAGACAGCGGTTGATGGTTGATGTTGACACTTTGACGGAACTGTAGTTCAATTAGTTTGTGGCCTGTGCAACGTTGCCAAGGTGATTGTCTTGTCAAGGCTTTGTGCTGGGATTATTTGATAATATCCTGGAACCGTTTTTATGAACAGTCGTGTCCAAATATCTCTTCCCTCAAATATTCAATAGTTTGTTACACAAAGTATCGGCATTGAAATATAATTATTCATGATTTACAAGATTTTTTTGGGTATTTCGCCACACCCTATCAACAATCAAACTAGTGTTTATAAACCAGATCTTCTATATTACCTGAAAAAAATTCTATCAGTAAATAATAAAACCTATCAATATCAAACGTTTCGGAAACGAATCTGCCTCCGTCGTCAGTGAAACCTAAAGAAGAATAATTAATCGAAATTCAAGTTCGTTTTTGTGTGATTTTCCAGTAAAATTTTTTTGTGTTCATGACACAAAATGTCACTTTTACTGACATTGAAGTGAAGTGTATGGTGTTGATTGTTTAACTTTACATATCTTCAGCATCTATAATTTACTTTTTTGGGCTATGTTCAATTTCTTAATAAAGCTAACCATGTATTACTTAGATTTACAGAGCAAGTTGCTACACATTCATCAGAATTTAACATAATATATGCACTTTCTTCAAGTTTACGTTTTTTAGAACATTGCTCCTTTGCTTAGATTTTTGAATTATCCCAATTTATTCTATAATTATTGCCAAATGCATGTTGACAAATTCCTGATTTATGAACTTCTTTTTTTTTTCATGTATGATTTATGTTCTTCAATTCTTTTCTTTAAAGGTCGTGAGGTCTCTTCAATATAGAATTTATCACATTCACAAGGAATTTTATAAATTACATTTTTAGTGGACTCATTAATATTATTAGGTCTAGTAGTTGTTAAATTAGAGCGAAGTGTGTTATTAGTTTTGAAAATGGTCTGTATATTATATGTCTGACCTAAAAGTTTCAGTTTATGAGAAATTCCAGGTATGTATGGAATAATTAAATTAGTTATAGGTATATTCTGTTCTCGTTGTCTAGGTTGTTCAAAACTATTAAAACACTTTTATATTAAGTTCTAATGAATGTGTAGCAACTTGCTCTGTAAATCTAAGTAATACATGGTTAAGAAATTGAACATAGCCCAAAAAAGTAAATTATAGATGCTGAACATATGTAAAGTTAAACAATCAACACCATATACTTCACTTTTATTATTTACTAATAGAATTTTTTTCAGGTAATACAGAGGATCTGGTTTATAAACACTAGTTTGATTGTTATTTGACAGGGTGTGGCGAAATACCCAGAAAAAATCTTGTGAATCGATGGATGCGCCACAAAACTACAGAGCATTTATAATTATTCATGTTATTAGCTTTTTCGCAAATAACTTATCATAAAACGACAAGTAGTAAGTATAGTCTGCTCATGGCTTTCCTGCGGTTACGTAATACTTTTCCGTCTCTCTCTTACACATAGACAGTTTTCGTTGCTCCTAAAAATTTCACCGGTAGCGGTTACGGAAGCCGTAGCGATAGCCGCTGGGCTATTTGACAGATAAAAATATAGTTTTCGGTGGGAGAAAGAAAAAAATCCGCTTAACGTTACGGTTAACCTCAACCCTAACCGAACTTATCGACAAATGACATCGCAGTCTTGTTTTGCATATGTTTATGTGCTATTTTTTCAAAATGATTGATGATATGGTATTATTGAACTCCAGTGACGAGTCAGATTCTGATTTTGAAGATGCCATGTTATTAGAAGTATTGAACAACAACGCCATCCAATATAGAGCAGACATTTACATCATCTGACACTGACCGGAAAACGTTGACCATTTCCTTTTCCTCAAACGTTCACAATACATATGTAATATGTTCTTTAACTCCCCTCACAGACACTTCTTTTCTAGTGACCTCCAAAAAATTGGAAACAACCACACTCTATGTAGAAACATCCCCATATGGATTATTTGCCAGTATTTCAATGAGTAAGATGTGGTCATCTTCATCGGTAAACCGAACTCAGTTTCGCCTGATGGTTTTTAAAAAAACTTGCTGTTTCCTGATTTGGATTCATTGCGTAAATTGTCTTGGTCTTGAATCTAACGAAAAATCACGTACGTCTGGACGAGAGTCTTTCGGATCAATTTGACAAATGCCACATATGGAGCGATCAATCTACGATATACTGCCAAACGCCAAATACTGTGACGTGACCGCAGAAAAGCATTGAACAAGCTGTACTATAAAAGTCCGCCTATTTGATAAATAAATTAGTCAAAATAGGGTTGTGATTTGAAATAAGAAAGTTGGACCACGCTTAGAAGTTCTGAAACACCCTGTTTGTGTGAAAACATTGTTTTTACAAAATTAATTTTGAATCATTAAACTTTCATCTTTGAAACATTTTTTTCTCAAAAATCAAATTAGGAAGTTAATGGGGGTGTCCATTTAGTTGTGAACACCCTGTAACGCTTAACCACAAGTTCCTTAACCAAAAATAAGGCGATCCAGGCAAACTCACCCATATCCAAAACTGCTTCGTTGAGTCTACAGAGGGCGTCAAAGATTCATTTGGTTTTTCCTACATTTTACAAAAACGTGCAAATCGATTGGAAGTATTATAAAGGTGACGTCATATGTATCTGTTTCTTTTGATTTTTTTTGGCATTGACTTTTTGATAATTCGGATGTTTTTATCTAAAAGTTTTTGTGGAGTTCCTCACTCCTGAGAAATTTGGCTGAGATAAGTGGTTGTGTAGCTACAGCTATTTTGATATTATTTTTTTTTCTCTAGCATAATCACTTACCCCAGCAAATTTTTTCAAGAGAGGAAAAATTTGTGTACTGTTGAGCTATGTATCCCTCTTTTGGAGATACTTTGTACTTGAGAAAGTTGGATTGAATCAACATCATTTTGTAAGTGTTATTTAGAAGTTCTGGCTTTATGATAGGCCACAACGTAGATAATCTCAGTGAAAGACCGTGCTCGCAATCATCAGGTCTATAAAATTAATTTGATTATATTTTCGCAACATACCAGAAATTAGAAATAAGGGTACCTATTTATTTTCAAGTTATGTTCTAACAATGAATTGTTATTTGAAATATCGTGAATGGCGGGTCATTTGACATACTTTGAGGGTTAAAGAATTAAAAAAAGCATACATATCTCATGATCATTGTTTTGATTCATCAGAAAAGAGAGTGAAATGTTATTTTCCTATGTATTGTATCATTTTATCATTGATTCCTCACACTCCTTCACTATAAATTTAAAGTAAGGTAGGTATTCATTCATCATTTTCATTTTTTCCACAAAGGTCTCAAACATGAAATCATCGACCTGACTTCGTCTTCTGACGATAAAACTATGATAGATCAACTTTACTGCGACTTGACCAAATCTCGTTCAGAACTAAGAGAAGTTCAAATGAAGGTCGACTTCTTACGCAAGGAGATATCTTCCTGGGAAAGTCGATATTCAAAAATTTGCATGGAAATCGAGGAGCAGAGGAGTTGCTTCGAGTCTGAGAAAAAAACCATGGATAATAAAATTGGGTAAATATGAATCTATCGGTGTCACGTCTCAAACTACATCTCTATGGTTCTTCAATACACTGGAAGTTCTCAGTTGAGCACCTCTCTGGTGTTATACACAAAAAATTTAAATCTGATCAGTTGTCACATGGATTCTATGTAGCTGCGTAGCTAGCCAGGCTACGTACTTATTCAAAGATTCATAAAGATATCCACATCCAAATATGAATTAATTGAACAATTTGTATTGATCTCAAATGATACAATATCACAATTAAACATATAATTTGAGTTAAAAAAAAAGACCGGTGGATCGTCGGGATGTCCCCATTTAGAAAAAAATCTATCCCAAAGAATAGTAGTGATTTTGGAAAAATACAAGAGCTCTGTTATCAAGAATAATGTGGAAGTGGTAGTTCAAATGGTCGTCTAAATTTAAAAGTAATTGCAATATGATTAACGTTATCTCTATAGGCTGCTACTCACATGCCTCCCGCAGGGGCCACTATCGTCTATAGGATGTTTGTTTTATATTTTTTTTAATGTTACAAATCTATCTTACAAGTTTAATTTCGTTTTTTTTTTCGCAAAATATTTACTAATGGTATTGTTGACTCGTAAATAATAAACCAGAATCGCTTTTTACAGAATTCTACAAGACTTCGTATTGAAACAGAGAATGCAATATTACGGATGTGTGCCTTTAACTATACAAGAAGTTCTTGTCGAAAAGCTCTTGAATATTCACAAAGAACAACACGTAACATTCCTATCTTTGATTGAGGCTAAAAAACTAGAAAATCTTACCAACAAAAATGATAAGGAGTTTGATACAAAAGACCATCAAACCGAGTATCTACATCAGAAGATTCAAAACCAAGCAAACGACATTGAGAATTTAGAATCTAAGCTATTTTCTGCATATAAATTTGAGAATTTTGGAAAACAAAACAATGATGATTTAGTTAATACTGCTAGCTCCAAAAGCGTTCCAACATTTGTTAAAGTATTGGTATCTCAAGAGTCGTTTGAACCAATGCCAATGATAACTAGTATGAAAACGGTTGAAGTAAAAAGCGACACAAAAATTACTATTCGAAGAAACGTAGAATGTCAAACGGAGAAAATAGATGAAAGTGGAAAGAATGAAGAACTAGAGACTATTAATATTCAACTGAAAAAATCAGAAAGTCAACTGTTGATAAAAAATAATTATATCGAAGAAAAAGATAGGTGAGCTGATACTATAGATTTTAATAGTTCAATAAATAAATTTGTTTCGAGAATTTTTCTAGATTGATATTAGATAAAGATAAAGAAATATTAGGCTTTAAACAACAAATACATCGACTGAAAGATAAAGCTGATGTTCTAGAAATTTCATTGAAAAACCTTCAGGAACAAAATAAAATTCAACCAAGAGATCATCATGATAATGGAGGAGGTGATGGAGCAAATGTTTTGAGTGATACATTTGAAAAGGAACAAATAATGAGTCTCAGGGTGAGAACATCAAAAAATTGTACTGTTTTTGCGATATTCGGATGTATTCATAAGTGGCTCTTTTATGAATAAAATATTCTTTTCTAGGTATCATTGAAGTCTGTGCAAGATAGGATAAAGCAAAAAGATATAGAAATTATCAAGTATCAAACTTTATTGAAAGATGATCGTGATAAGCATAGTTTAGCCGCCGCTAATTTGCAACAAGAGTTGATTGTCTTGAAAAAAGCCTTAGCTACTGAGCAACTGACGAACAAAAAGTTAGTGACTATAGAAAATAGAGAAAAAAAATGAAACAAATTATGGAAAAATTTCTTTTATGAAATTGCAATGCAATTACACAAGAGATCTGAAATTTGTGTTTTTCTAGCCTTCAACAAGAGACGAAAATATTCCGACAAAAAAATACTATAGTCGAAACATATGTTTCGCAAGTGAGATCACTGGAGAAACATTTGGCAGAATTACATACTCAGATGGCACAACTACAAGTGCAACTACAAAATTCCAGACAGGAAGCTTCTAGGTGGAGACAAATGGCTGAAGATAGGCTGATTGCCATGAAAGAATTAGGAAAAAGGTAGTTTTTGAGTATCATATGATTTTTGCTGTTTTCGATTGTCATTGATTTCGTCGGATATGTAAGATGATAGAATAAATACCATTATTTTGTTACCTGAACAGTTTTGTAACCCTTATGATAAAATCAGTGGGTAGATTTCAAAACATAATGGAAGTCCGTATACAGTTGCCAAGCATCCAGATGTCCTCTAATCATCACCAACATATTATTTTCCAGTTTGAATGAACAGCATAATAAGGAACTTAGCAGCTACAAGACTGATTATGAAAAATTGAAGGAGTTGTCGGAAGAGGAAACTCCCAAAATAGTTAAAAAAATCTCCCAAGAACATAAACCGCTTGGATTGATAGACCCTGAGATTATTAAGCTGTGTCGTGATAAAGATAAAAAAATTGAAGACTTGACCTCAAAGCTAAAAACGGTAAGTTATTTTTTATATCACATTTCCTATTTCCACATTCGAATTAATGTCAATAAGTCAGAATTTGACAATCACAAACAGATCAGTGATGTCTTTCTTTGAGCCGAACAAGCCTACGCGATGCAGTGACATAATAATTTTCATTTTCATCAAGTTGTTTTAAGCGAATTATTTTTTATTGGTGTGTGGCTGAAATAACGTTACAGCTCTGGGTGTGTGTCAAAACACTTTTTGCTCAAATTGTATCTTAGGTGCCACACTCTGGTTTAATGTGGTAGAGGGCCTATCGGGTAATCCTCAAACAGCGAAAAAAATGAAGGATGCACAATTTTCAAGAAAAAGGCATCAAAAAATTACGCTGCATAGTATTGACAATGTGATATTATTGAACCTAATCATGTCAATCTTGGCTTACTAGCTACGATACACCTCTCTACTACCGATTTTTGATAAAAATATGATATTATTGTGAGAGTATTTAAACTCTCACAACCTCTTTCTGTTGTCAAAGTCAGAATTCGAAAGAGCAATTGATCGACGCCGTAGAACGGTCCAGTCCGCCGGGCCCTTGAATCCTACTAGAGAAGAATTCGTTCAAAGAACCACTACTTATCGAGATGCTGTCCAGTTAATCAAAGCGCTACGCGGTTTCTCAGGCCGGAATTGACTGAGTGGCATCAAACGGAATGACGTGAATTGGGGAACGGTTACCGATCAGGTTTGCGTTGGTTGGTGATAAAAGAGAATCAGAACAGCTTTTTGGTGATCAGTGTGAAGCATAAGAGGGCTGCACGGTTGATAGTCGCGGTAAAATAGATCGATTCACCGTTGGGTTCTTGAGTTCATACTCACGTCCCCACTTGCAACAACTCACGAGATGGGAAAATTCATGCATCAAACTGATGATGTTCCCGGATAAATTCAGTAACTGCGATACAAAGTTAATTTTGTATTATATGTTGTAGCTGGAATGTAGAGATCTATTTTCTAAATCTACGACTCCCGAAGCCATGTCAATATTGTCAATACAAGAAAAATCATCTTCTGTCAAAGAATACGAAATCCTCCGGACCAAATACGAGTCTGCGATCAATAGAGAACGACAATTGAAAGAAGAAATCAGAGATTTGAAGGAACAACTAGTGAAGAGGTAATGAGTAATTATCTTGTAAGGTCGTTAACATAAGTGAAATAAATAAATTCCGAAAAATTTAATAAAAGTACTTAAAGTTGTTGCTAAAACGCTAGCAGATCAAATAATATAAAATACATTTTTTCACCAGAAATAACTTATCAGCTAGAAGTCAGAAATCCGAACGATCTATAAAAGAACATCTACAGAAAAAGGTGTCAATACTAGAGAAAGAAATTGATGAGTTGAATGGCAAACTGAGTCAATGCCAACTTGTGAATGATAAGCATAAAATGAGCGCAAATGAGGACTTTGACAAATGGAAGAAGCAAAAATATTGGCAAGAAAACTGTCAAAAGTATAAGACAAAGCTGCAAGAAAAAGAAGAAGAGCTACAGAAACTGCAACATACTCTTACTGGTTTCAAGTAAGAACTTATATCAATGTTATCAAAATTTACATTTTTTTTTTCAGATTGCTGATAGAACGGTTAGAACGAGAAAAAATAAATTTAGAAAATCGCATCAAAGCATTAAAAATGGATCAACGTCATCTTATTATAGATCCGGAAAAAGTTTTATTGAGAGAGGAGAATGAGCGATTGCACGGTGAATTGGCAACTCTTCAAGCCAAGATGGATATTCGACAACAGGGCTCTGGCGGACTTGGTGCTGCACTAATGCAAGAAAAACTAGAGTCACAAGAACGAAAAATAGCTGTTCTAGAACTATGTAGTAAGGTAAGTTGAATTTGTCAATTTCATTTCCAGTCTGAAGATCCATATCACGAGGTAAGTTGAAAGTTGTTGAATATGTTTTATTCATCTTATGACTAGAATAATACCTATATGAAACAATTATAGAAAAACTTCACCACTAAATCCTGGCTTCAAACTTGATCCACAGACCTCCTATTGGAGAGAGTATTATGCCAGTAGTCTCCATTTTCAAGGGAATCATAGTTCTGTTGCTAAGACTGAGATTGTATTTACTAAGATTCAGAACTAAGGCAATCTTTGACTGGATCATTGCAAACCTCATTCCTAGAAGAATACGAAATAAGAATGAATGAATCATAACAGTTAATACATTTTTATGTGGTTATGTACACATTTACAAAATTAGGATATCTGAATGCTAAAGAATAAAGTTACTTTTAGCTCACCCAAACAATTTCTTGGTCCTGACCCAAAAGGAATATAGGTTCCATCTACCATGCTTCCCTTTCTTTCGTCATTGAAGCGTTCAGGATCAAAAAGTTCGGGATCAGGAAAATATTTCGGATCTCTATGCATACCTAGACATGGTATAAGTACAGATTGTCCTTCTTCTATGAATGATTTTGTTTTCGGAATCGGATATCTTTTGGTACATTTTCTCAAAAATACGGGAGCTGGTGGATACTTGCGAAGAGTTTCTGGAAGTCAACAATAATGAAGAACTTCCATATTGGTATGTGGATAAATTTTATTACCATTCAGAATACTATCGAGGTACTTCAGCTCCATTAATCCATCGTATGTTATTTTTCCATCATATCTTAAAAGCATCCCAATAGTCTCATTTCGAGCTTTCTGTTGGATATCCTTGTGAACTGCCAATTCGAATAAAGCAAAACTGGTTGTTGTCGAAGTTGTCTCGAAACCAGCCAAAAAGAAAATGAATGCCTGTGCTGCTGCTTCATCTACGGTGAGGGCTGTACCCGGTTCGTTTTTCAACTACAATTATTTATAAATAATAATTTGGATAAATAATGCATCAACAGTTTTTAAAAATATCAAAATCGAAATTTTTCATGTTAGTGAGATTTTTTACTTGTTTACTTCACATCAAAATAAATAAAGTACGTCATTGTTCACTATTTTTATCGACCACTTTTAAACTTTTCAGGTGATATTTGTAATAAGATGTAGTACGGTGCAATTACTCCAAAAAACTAACCCAAACTAACCTCAACATCCAAAGTAAAAAGTTTTCCTCCAAATTGTTCTATACAATCCACATATCAGGTATTTTGTAGAAAGTAAGACCATTTTGAGCGTCGGGTTTGTGGTGAGAAGTTGGCAAGTGAGTACTTTTTTATCAGTTTTTCTCAAATATTACGAACAAAATTCGGTTTAGCGCAAAAAGTGCTGAATACAAAAAATAATCTACAATGAATTGCGAACAAAAATGGTCCTGTGAATAATTTTGCTCGAGTGAATGGTTCCAGAGTTACAAAAGGTGTAAAAGTAGACATTTTTCGTAACTTTCAGATTTTTTGGAAAAATGAAATTATAAGTCGCGTGAGGATAAAAACCAACCCGTTGGGATCCGAGTCGCGATTTGTCTCTCATATATCATATATATCTTGTATATGAGGGGAACCATTGAATGATAGCATTTCCTGAATGCCTCCCTGTCAAAAAGTTAGTCTCGGATACTAGAGGTTGGCGTTATCCCCGACACCTCAAACGACTATATTCCAAATCCGCAGGCTGGAGTATGGTACGGCAAAAGTTTGTCTCAGTTCTAGTGGTTCACACTCTCTGACACCTCAAGTGACAACTCAAGCTTACACATTCCCTTATTCCACTGCTGTCCCCGAAGAGCACTATCCGGCTTTAAAACCGTGCCCCTGGGCCAATTCCTAATAGGGCACTAGAAGCCTTCCTGGTGGGCTTCCCTTTCACCCGCAGTACTCGTTTTTCCTGGACGAGTGACAGTCGCGCTAACTTGCGTCAGCATGAGACGCTCTTACCTATCTTCTGTCTCGTTCGCTCGGATCTCCGGTATGTGGTATATCCACTAAGTTTTGAGAAGGACTGCCATCAACCACGCCGCAGTACCATTCCCACTAGCGATAAGCAAGCTTATATCCTCGTATTGGCACATGACCACCAGAAGTGTATCAGATCGTTTAAAAAAAGAACTGACTTCTAAACCTTCTCCAAGGGAAATCCTTTGCTCAAATGGGGTTAAGGATCGGGTATCCCTTCTCGGAGTTTTACGGATGGATGCCAGAAATTAGACTAGTCTAACGTGACCAAAGCAACTATACTTTTTCAACTTTAAATTGAGACTAAACAACTTCAAGTTGGGAATTAACAAAATCAAATTGGGAATAATCATATTCAATCTGGAACTAATCAATTTCAAATTAGGACTAGTCAATTTTGATTTGGGAGTAAACAAATTCAAATTGGAAATAGACCAATTCAATTCAGGTCCCTAATATAATTGAAAAACTGCTATTTGCTAGTGAACAAGGGGACATATACAGGGTGTCCCAACGATAGAGTAATGTAGGTTTTATCATATAGGATATGAAAAATATCAATATCAATATGCGTCACGGGTTAGGGGTGTAAATAGCTCACATTCTGAAAATATTTGGAAACATACAGGGTGCGTCACAAAAGTATGGCACGAAAAAGTATGATTTTTTTAAATGGAACCCCTTGTATATTAATTGATATTTCAATTCTTTCTTCAATTTGGAACAAAAATTGTGATACAACTAATGTTCCTAAATTCAACCGTTATCGAGATATCGCGTTTTAAAAATGGCATTTTTGCAACTTTGACATGCTATAAAACTCAAACTATTCAAGTTAGAGGAAAATGGTTTGCACTTTCCTATCTTAACTTTTCAAGAGCTCTTCTGTCATCTGGATAGAAGGTAACGTCAACTGTCAACTTTTTTCGGCACATTTTGACATTTTTTCACAATAATGGATTTAATCTCCTTGAATAGCTCTTGAAAAGTTAAGATAGGAATGTGCAATCCATTTTTCTCTAACTTGAATGGTTTGAGTTTTATAGCATGTCAAAGTTGCAAAAATGCCATTTTTAAAACGCGATATCTCGATAACGGTTGAACTTGTGCCATACTTGTGTTCCAAATATTTTCAGAATGTGCGCTATTCACACCCCCAACCTGTGACGCATATTGATATTGATATTTTTCATATCCTATATGATAAAACCTACTTTACTCTATCGGACACCCTGTACAGTAATAAAATTAGATCTCGATATGTTTCTAGACCAGGTTAATATCAGTTAATAATATTTTATATCATGATAATTACATAATTAACGAAAGTTGAAATTTTTAACCCGACAATAATATTAACGTAGATAACTTTGCCAGAATAATATCGCACATATTCAACGCTTTATCCCTTTGCCCGGGAGGAAAAATCCTTTCAGATACTGACGATTTCCTTGCACAGTATACCGTCGTACTGCAAGGATCAAGTGAGGGGATGTGGGGATTCCACTGGATGAGTAGGTAGATACTCTCGACGTGATAATAGGTCTTGTGGGACTAAGAGTGTTCTGCACGAATCCTAGTCAGGTTTTCGTTGTCGTTGATTTCCCGATTTGCCTCCCATAGTTATGCAATCATAACGATTATTTGTAGACAACTAGAAAATCTATAACTTTTATTTTAACAAAATTGATGAATTGAATGAGAAAAAATGAGTTTTTCGTTTTTTGTGTTTCATTTTTCAGAGAATGTTCTTAGAATCATAAAACTTGGTGGAATTCTACTTACTCCTGTGCCGAATAAGTACATAGATATTTTTGATTTGTTGAAAAGCTTTATCGTTCTTGAGTAATCAATAACTTTTTGCGAAGAATGCATTTTTTTCGACCCTCGCTGGACAACTTTTTTTTTCACTTCGAGCCTTCGGACGAGGCACGTGTGTTTTGTTGGGACTTCAACATGCATATGAAAGAATAGAAGTATATCACTTCAATGGAAAAATATTGCGTACGAAAAACTGAAAATCCGAAATTTGCTCCTATTCATTTTCTCACTTAAGTTGAGATTTCATTTATTGAAATACGGATCAGAATTGTATGAAACATAAAATGTCTCTTAATGATATCATGGAAACAATATGGATAAACTCCTTTTGTAGTTCAACAAAAAAAAAATATTGAATGGTATTAATGTAAAATATATCAACAAACTCAAAACTGTTGATAATTTAGATATTTATCTGTAGAGACCAGGTACAGGTAATGCAAGACATTGTTATTACACCTCTGATAGCTTCAGCAATAACCTTAATCGAAAGTATATGTATAGAATTCTCTGCATTCTTGCATTGTTTTACTGGATGTGACAACACGTCGGATTTTACTGAAAAAGAAAAAAGAGCTGCAATCAAGTCACTTCTAGCTATCAAAGATTCAATTATCTATAGGATGTTTTTCGTAATAGAAATGATGCAAAAGAATTGCTTGCTAAAAATAGCAGTAAAGTCATTGCATTCATCTTTTGTGCAAAAGAAAGTGACACGTAATAGAAAAAATAGTATAATCCTAATGATCTCATCGTTTCCATGTCAAAAAAATATTAATCATAGCACATTCTATTATCGTTATTTTGTGTTTGCATTTATCTTCTAGTTATTTCATCAAAGCACATGAATGGAAATTATTCATACGTGTTGAGCATTTGTTGATAAGGTTATCAATAATTCATTTTATACATTTCTGATCCGTCTTTCAATAAATAATTAAAAAAAAAAAACACTTTAGTGAGAAAATGCATATGAGCAAATTTCGAATCTTCAGTTTTTCGTAATTTACACATTATTTTTCCATTGAAGTGATAAACCTTTTTTTCATTCATATTATGAAAGTGGAAGTCCCAACAAACAAAATGTGCCTCTTCCGAAGTGTGGATAGGGAAAAAAAAAGGTTGTCCAGAGGGTTGAAAAAAATGCATTATTCGCGAAAATCATTGACTTCTCAAGAACGAAAAAAACTTTTCAACAAAACAAAAATATCTGCTTATTTGGCATTAATGTGAGTACAATCCCACCTTTCGTGGTTCTAAAAACACTTTCTGAAAAATGAGACACAAAAAACCTGGCAAAAATCAGTTTTTCTCATTCAACTCATCAATTTTGAGGTTATGTGAAAATTTTGCAAGAAAAAAAACTGTAGATTTTTTAGTTATCTACAACTTTCTCATTTAACTTTTTTCCATTAAATCAGTAATAATGCCGCAAAACGCGAAAAACCATTCTTCACCTTTTTCCATAGACTTAAAATAACAAGACACGTAACGCTTATACCTTTAGCATTGAATGTTTTGGTCCAAACACAATGATGATAGATAGGCCAGTTTTGTTTTTGTTTACTTACCGGTGAAACGCCCGATTTTCGCCTGTTTTTTTTCTCTGGCCACACACTGCACACTTTTTAGGCACTGTTTATCAATTAAAGACTAAATCCCGCAATTTAGAACAGACAGAGCAAGACTTTTTCTGAATAATTGAGAAATGAGCTTTACTTACCGGTGAAACGCCCGATTTTCGCCGGTTTTTTTTCTCTGGCCACACACAACACACTTTTTAGGCATTGTTTATCAATTAAAAACTAAATCCCGCAATTTAGAACAGACACAGCAAGACTTTTTCTGAATAATTGAGAAATAAGCAAACTATAAACGCATTAACCTCACTTAAGCGGACGTTTGTAAACAATGCGTCAGCCGGTCCCTCCTCAAAGTTGCGACCGGATGTTGCTATATTTCATCATGGAATGTAGAGCTTCATACAAATGTTCACCTTCAACAATGTTTTTAAACGACAGAAAAGTCATTTGTGACGGAAAACTGAGAATACGGAATTATAGGTGTTTAAGATTGATGATTTGGTAGTTGAATTAAATTATTTTTGCCGGTATTTTTCATAAAGCTCTAGAACATTAAGAGCACATGACAACGGCGCTGAAATAAAGTAAATAGCTTCATGAGGGAGATGTTGGGGTTAGCAATATTTGTTCTGTTACAAATAACAAGACAAGTTGTTATTTTAAGTCTATGCCTTTTTCAACCCCCATCACTCCTCGTCTGCATGCATTCAGGTGATGATTTTCCAGCTTTCTAGCTCCGCGAATATTGATTGAAGGAGAAAATGTTGAATATAAAACTATTAGGAAATTCTACTCTGAATAAAATGGCATCAAAACATTTTCGTCACACCCGTCATTTTTGACATATGACATAAACTTGAATGTTTTTTAAAATGGAAACCATATTATTGAATTTTATCTTTATTCAATGGAGAATTTCATTACGATTCTAACGATGTATCATGTGACATTTGAAAATGAAGTTTTTATGGACGTTTTTTTTTTAACCACGTTTCAACTTATCTAGTTACCTAAGGTGAAAGATTAATACATTGAATAAAGCATTGATAGTACGGTTATCATGGCTATTTATCAAATTTTTTCAAAATATTTTCTAAAATTCCGCCGTTATTAGGTGTTAATGCAAACGTTGCATCTTTTCAAAACTGTTGCCTGTCCTACAGATTCCCCAATAATATAATTGAAAGCCTCAATTACAGCAGCTCGAAGTCCATCTATTGTAGAATAAGTTTTTTTGTAAATTTTGTTTTTTACAGCGCCCCACAAAAAAAAATCTAAAACCGAAAGATCGGGGGATCGTCGTGGACATAAAGAAGAGTGATCCTCATCAGATCTTACAGCATTTTTATTGCATTTTCTCTAGCATTCTAAAATATCGCGTTTTTCTAAATTGGTAAAGTCTAGTTAAGCAAAAATCGTTTTGAAGTCCTAAGTAAATTTTCAAAATAATACATTATTGTTATGTGTCACTATGGTAATCATACTATTATTCATTCTTTATTTCATTTGATGGTATTTTTCCTTGGATAACTAGATTAACCACGTTGAGGTAAAAAATGATTCAGAAAAAAAAAACAAAAAATGGCCATAAAAACTTTGTTTTCAGAAATAACCTTATCATGTTATGATATACAGGGTGCCACAGATTCGAGTGCATGCATGGGGATCTCAGTTATTATAAGAGATACAGGGTCGGTTAAATGGTTGCAAAGTTGCGCATTTTTATGCTTTAGAAATTTGAAAAATTCCGACTACTTCCGA
This sequence comes from Orchestes rusci, assembly GCA_958502075.1. Lineage (NCBI taxonomy): Eukaryota > Metazoa > Arthropoda > Insecta > Coleoptera > Curculionidae > Orchestes > Orchestes rusci. Next base: position 16,584,194 of record OY293312.1, on the reverse strand, counting down.
AGATATTCGAAAAAAACCGAAATTTCGTAAAAATGTTTTTATTATTTCCTGCGTTTGGTTGAAAAGACATTTCAAAATAAATTACACTTTGTCAGCGCCACTTTTTCTCGTCTACAAGATGGTGGTTTCAAATTCAAAATCTGACGTTTCGTCTTCGAGCTGCCATCATCAACATAATTTTTTCAAATACGGACCTGGATTTTTATTTTATTTTTAGTTATCCTTTGACATCTTTGAGGCATTGAGGTGATTAGATGTGGATGTAGAGTAATGGGTTGCCTCAGCAACCTCAATATTTTCAATTATTATTCACCTATTATTGTTATTTTCAATTATTGGTTAAAATGGCAATATTTTCGAACACTTTCGCAGAAATTGATTCTGTTTCTTTCATGTAATTTTTTTATTTTCCATGTCATTTGTAGATTTAATTCAATTTCATTAAATCTATCGTTATTGGATATTATTTCAATTTTGGTTCAGTCAATTAGGTTTGTTTAGTTGTGCAGGTCTTCTCATAGGATTAACGTGTCGAATAAAGATGGATCTATGAACCAAACTATGTCATAGGGAGACAAGAGTTGCATGACTAATTTTCTCTGGTATCAATTTTTAGATGAATATAATTTTCGACGGTTGCGATACGCCCTAAGGACGGCAAAAGATAACTAAAAATAAAATAAAAAATCCTGGTCCGTATCTAAAAAATTAAAGTTGAAGATGGCAGCTCGAAGACGAAACGTCAGATTTCCAATTTGATACCACCATCTTTTGGAGCAGAAAAAGTGGCAATGACAAAGTGTAATTTATTTTGAAATGTATTTTCAAACAAACGCAGGAAATAATAAAAACATTTTTGCGAAATTTTGGTTTTTTTCGAATATTTTCGGAAGTAGTCGGAATTTTCCAAATTTCAAAATGGCATTTTTTTGAGTATAAAAATGCGCAACTATGCAACTTAAATGGTTGCATAGTTGCGACCTTGTATCTCTCATGATAACTGAGATCTCCATGCATGCACTCGAATCTGTGGCACCCTGTATATATAGAATCTTTATAAAATTCTCTATGGAATAAGGATAAAATTTATTATGGTTCTAATTTAGAAAAACAAAAGTTTATGACATATTTCGATAATGACGGGTGCGACGAAAAATGTTTTGATGTCATTTTATTTAGAGTAGAATTTCCTAATACTTTTGTATTCAAAATTTTATCCTATAGTTTCCGAGATACCTATGCTAGACATAAAAAAAAACTCACCCTGTAGAAAACGTTCTAAGATAGCAATATAACGAAAGCAATTATTGTTTAATTTCATACATAAGGCGTATGGTCTCACCTCATTGCCATCCGAAACTTCATCTGCAATGCTTCCTTTATTTCTCAGTTCGATCAGCAACTGCATGAAGTCATTCCTGTGAATATTGTTTTTCTCTCTAAAACTCATAGTATCTTTAACCACTCGTCGAAAAAAACTTGTTACATCGCTTGAAAATACACCAATATTCAATAGTTTTGCTAAAGGTGGAAAACTCCTGATTATTATCTAGAAGGAACATGGCGGTCGATTTTTCTAACAGTTTTTATTTATTACCATTTTCATTATGTCACCAATAGTTTGCGTGAATGCTCTCCTTCCCATTCGTCTAAACTCGGCCTCTGGATCTTTCATAGTGTTACAGTCCAATCCAAAAGCGCAACATCCAATCACGTCTGTACTGTATCTGGCTAAGATTTCCTACGGGGCAGTTCAATAACATTATAACGGTTTTCAGTGAGGCTGGATAGTTATTTATGATATTCATAGGAATTAAACATACATTTTCAATACACGGGTTCTCTGATAAAAAAAAAGTACCCAGGGTATCCTAAATAGTTGAAAATCGTCCATTTTCTCTAAGAGGGTAACTTATAAATTGAATTAGTTAAAAACCAATTTCTTTAGGCCTCAAATTTGAAATTCCATCATATTGTAGAGTGGAAAAAATTATAAACTTACAAATTCAAACTGTCTCGAAAATCAATAGTATGTATCTCGCAAACTAAATAAAATCTCGCGAAACTGTGAATGAATCTTCAATGAGCATCAAAAACGGCAACATTTCTCCCATTGAACCGCTCCTCTGGCACTTACCGTTTCGGAAATCGCAATAGTGCTACACGCTACTATTGAGAACACCCTAAATATCATTTTTTTGCGATCACTTGATAGCCTTTGATGGATTTTATTTATTCATTATGTCCATCACAGTTACAAATAGTCGGAGAGCTGGTGGAAAAAATGTGCAAGAGTTTTGACAAGGTACATTTTTTTTGAGAGTAGTTTACTTTTTATTAATGGAAAGTACGTAACTTTAGGAAGTTAATTAATTACTTGTAAAAATCTTTGACTAATTTTATGACAAAAAGTCCATATTATGAACATGGGTCCACAAAAGCTTGGTTTCTGGGATACAGGGCGTCAAAAAAAAACAGACTTTTTTTTATTTTTATTTTATTTTATTTTATTTTATTTTTTTTTTTTTTGTAGACACAAGTTTATAATATGACCTTTTCGACTTAAAATGTATCCAGGAACTCCCCCTTGAAATTATGACATAACATTAAGTAAAACCCTGTATTGTTATCCAATTGTTAATCGTTTGCGAGATACAGGGTGTTGAAACTTTCATGAAAAAAAAAATGATTTTTCTATTTTTTCGCCAAACCAACAATCATACTTCAACCAAACTTGATATACGACATGATAACAGAGCTAAAATATTCACCAACATCAAGCTCTCCAGTCGACCAGTGGTGAAGATAGGGGTTACCGGTAAAAATAATTTTGCAAAAACACTCGGTGAACGACTCAAAAAAATACCATTTAGAGACACACATTTTATTTTACGAAAAAAAATATTTGTTTTTTTTTCGAATCTGCTAACATTTCGCAGGAAATAAATCTTCTTTTGTTTTTCAACATTATCTTCACTCGTTCCTGGGGGTGAAAAATTGAATTCAATTTATCCAGTTATTCAAGGAGATGTTCAAAAAAGTTCCCATCTGCTACGATGCACAATCTGCACCTGCGAAAAAAAATTCGTCTAATTCGTCGTAGGGCTTGTTGATTGCGCCTGATCTGCTCCACAACCGCTATTATTTTTTTAAGGAGTGTCAGCTCATCAGAATAAGTTGGCCACTGTATTGGCCCTCCTCTTGTATCTCGGAAACGATTAACAATTGGATAACAATATATGTATGTGGATTTTCCTATTGCAAATGGCATCGCCTATCGCCCAGAGCCGTTTGATCCATGACTTATTGGACAACCTGTATTTTTGTTGAGTAACATAGCAATTGAATGAAATCCGGGATATTGGGGATATTGATAACAAATATTAACTCAGTTTTTTGTTTGATGTTAGAGGGCGCAAAATACGAAAGGTACTCCCAGTATGTGTCGCTAAAAACAGCCGTTTTGGACGAAAAAGGGGTTTGAAGTTAAACCTTCCTTGAAATTTGTTCCCTTGGATTAAGTCCGAATTTTGAAAAATAACCGAAAAAATTTATTATTTTACTATAGTTGCTGAAAATGACCACCGCCTTCTTCAACGCATGCATTAATTCGCCTTAACATTGATTTTTATCCAATTTTCACTAATTTTTTGATAATGATATGTGAATATGATAGTGTAACATAACATAGCACATGACGTTAAAGAAGCATTTTTTTCAAAAACTCGGAAATGATCCAAGTTCAAGGCAGGTTATGGTTAATCAAATTCAAGAATAACACTTTATGTGGCGCCCTCTAACATTAAGCAAAAGACTAAGGTGATATTTAAGTTTCTTGTCATCAATATCCCCAGTATTCCGAATTTTGTTCAATTGTCATGTCAATTAACAAAAATATAAACAAAAAAATAAATAAAATGGTTTTTTTGGACGCCCTGTATCTCAGAAACCAAGCCTTTGTCGAGCCATGTTCATATGAAATTTTCATCTTGAAATAAGTCAAAGATTCACCCTTTAAAATCTTAACAAGTACTTAATTTACACCCTGCATAGAGTCAGCACTCGAGTCAGTACGTCCGGTTCGAAACGGATATCTCCAGAAGAATTCGGAATTTTCTTAAACGGCATTTTATTGAGTACCAAAATGCGCATCTTTGCCCCATTTAAGCGTCGCTGTAGCTCTCGCGGTTTCCAAGACCCTAACAAACATCGAATCTGTAACATCCGTATAACTTGCATTTTCTAATCAATTCCCATTACAAAGTTCACAAAGTTTGTAATCGATAAAATGTCGTTTAAAAATTCAAAAAGTTCCGAATTCTTCCCGAGATATCCAGAAGAAACCTCCATTTGCTAGGTGTCACGGAACCAAAAGAGCTGACTTTTTATTACTTAAAAGTAACCTAATCTCAAAAAGTGGTTTAAATATTGGGTCTTACGAAAAAGAAAGAAATGCTTGTTTGAAAAATTAGATTCCTAAAGAAAAAAAATGATTGAAACGTGCTTAAAATTTTAAAAATCTTATCTTTTTGTTTTTTATGAAAAAATTTAATTGAAGAGATCTATTGACAATCCATATGTCTGTTCAATTACGAAATTAAACTAAAAACTGGCAACCTTTTCTTATTTGGAGGAGCAATATTTATTAAAAGTTGCCCAGTAGGTAGAGAGATCCCTGCTAACAGTGACGTGTTTCTATCCACATTTTCCCTGTTAAGTGGCTGTTATATCCGACTTAATACTTCATGTTAAACGGAAAGGTTGGTACAGAACCGAAATAAATGTCTAGAGTTACATCCATGTGAGTAGTGCCCTCCTTATACCGGTTTCGTCCCGAATAAGGAGGGCGCTACTCACATGGATGTAACTCTGGACATTTATTACGGTTCTGTAATAACCTTTCCATTTAACATCGGATAACCGTAAAACAATGTCACTTTATCAATACTTCTGGTCTATCTTGAGAGAAATTAACAAAATTCACTTGATAACAATATTGCCAAGAAACTAACCTTACATACCATACAAATTAGTATCATGAGTATTTTTCCTGTTTGGACATTGATAAAATGATGAAATTTTTCCGTAAAATAAAAAAAAAACTTCTTTACACTTGAATCGTTATCATCTTTTCCAAAATTTTACGCAGCTTCTACATTTGAATCATTGGGAATCTGAACCAAGCAGGACTTTTTATAAAGAATAACTTTTTTCCGTAATATATACAGTATCGGACAAAATTAAAGCAACTGCCTGAAAATTGATAAAACTTTGATCCTGCATCAGTTATCAAAGAAGTAATGGTGCATTAGAAAACATTATCTATTTGTCAGTTTACTATCTATCTATTTTGTCAGTTAGTGATTTTTTGTCACGTGTAAAAAAGGGTTATGAATAAAACTTTTGTACTTCCTGAAAATGTCATTATAATCATTGAACAAAGAATAATTTAGCTATAAAATTTCGAACTTGGCAAAAATTACCTATTTTTAAAGAAATCATGAAAAATTGGTAATTTTTGCCAAATTCAAAAGTCTATAGCTAGCTGGACTAATCTTTTGTCAATTATTGTGAAATTTTCAGAAACTGCAGACATTTTGCTTCACTTCTGAATGGTGCCACTCCAAAAAAAGTTATTTTTTTCACCATTTTTAAACCTTTTGACAAAAAAGGTCACTAAATAAGTTTTTGGCCATGACTCGTGAACGCTCTCAATGAACCATCACTTCTTTGATAACTGATGCAGTATCAAAGTTTAATGAATTTATAGTAGATTGCTCTAATTTTGTCCGATACTGTACCTACCCATAATAACAAACATTTTTCCTCTTTGTAGTTCAATCCGAGGAGATACTACAAATAGATCTCGGTTTACCATTACACCACTCAAATGTTTGAAACCGCTAAATTGTTGAAAATATCACAACTTATACAGGGTGTCCGGGAAAATGTGGGAGATCTCTCGGATTCGTATGGAACGTTGAAAAATAAGATGACAAGTTCCCGTAAACTTTTTTGCTAGATGCACTCTCTACGGATATACGGGCCCCGAAAGGACGCCACTGGAAATCAATGCTTATGCTTATGAAAATGAATCTGAAAAATCAATGCAAAGTTCGAAAAAACATAGGTCCACATTTTTCTAAATGATTTCGTCAAGGGCACCACTTCGTCATGGCTTTTTTTGAGGTTTTTTTCAATAAAAATATGTTTTTTTCTCGAAAACGGTTCACTTTATCGATAATGAACAACAGTACTTTTTTTTGTAGCCTGAGTTTCGGGCTATCTAAATTTATCTTTTTCAAGTCTCTATCATACATGGTGTTGAAAATTTAAGTATTAAAATGTACTAGTCCACCCCTGGTAAACTAAACAAGCTAATTATGTTTCAAGGGCAGTATTAGAAGAGGTAATGATAAAATGGTTTAATGTATAGTAATATGGTAATGTTTACCGTTTATCGTATTGAATTTTCATCAAATTATATTAAGTGATCAAAATGTTATTCAAGAAAAATGATTTCCAGTGGCGTCCTCTCGGGGCTCGTATCTCCGTAAAGAAGGCATCTAGAAAAGAAGTTTACAGGAACTTGTCATCTTATTTTTCAATGTTCTATCTGAATCCGAGATCCCACATTTTCCCGGACACCAATAACAACTTGGAAATCAGAGATTGATTAGAAAACAAGTTTGTCATGTCTCCCACAGCGATTTTTTCATATTTAACATTTTTGAGATGTGACACTGTTCCAAACTGCTT